>JADBJO010000517.1:409292-419292 GCA_016801955.1 Conus betulinus | reverse complement strand
GTAATCGCGTAGCATACGAAATATCGCTCCGCATTACAAGACACCCCCCTTCCCGGGGTAAGATTTTTCCACCGGAGAAATCTTGCAAAAGGATACCCCACAGAGGAACCCAAAACCAGAAGTACTATATATACATATTAAATGCATAAAAAGTATATTCATCAAAGAAATCAACACTTTTTTATCCATGGATCACCTCAATATCTCCAAAATACATAATCCACATCTTAAGCACAACACTTGCATGATCCATACACTTCCTGCCAAACCCAACAGAATATGCAAGATGAAACCATTAAGAACTGCACTATATGCATAGATGAACAGTAAGCACCCACACGAAGATAGCAAAATATGCAGTGATCTTTTAAAAGACAACCTCAAGAAATTCATCGTGTATCAATAACATGAGACACACATTAAAATCGCCAATCATAGTTTAAAATTATCTACATGACCATGAACATCCACAGCAGCCAATCTGCAAATGGTCATTCACAATGACACTACACCAAATCATTTTCACCCATGAACGCAAGTAAGAGAAATACAGACAATTTGACCACAAAAATGATACAGCAATAATGTATATACACAATTCTTAGACTTGTATCTGGTGTAGACCATACTCACTCAAACTTGTAGCTAACTGTAGCTTACAAGACAGGAATGAATAAGCAATGATCAATCACAAATACAAAATACAGCATCAGCAGACCATAAAACACATGGTATAGCACTACTCCCTGGACAACAAATCTGCGAAAATATTAGATGTCCCAGAGATAGGCTCAACAGTGAAACAGTTCTCTTGAATGCTTAATGCCCATCTTAACAGGCGATTATTTTTTTTTATTTTGACACTTTCAAAAATGTCAACGGTCTGTGGTCAGTTTGCAAAACAAAAGGTCTCCCCTGATAAAAACCTAGCAAACTTGTCCTGTCCCAGTCCCCAGACCAAAGCAAGACACTCCCTTTTCAATAGTCGAGTATCTCTCTTGCACCACAGAAAACTTTTTGCTAGCGTATTGCACTGGATGTAAAAAGTCCTGACTTTTCCTGTAGCAAACATGCACCCCATGCCCTTACTGCTAGCATCTGTACGTAAGACAAAATCTTCATCCAAGTAAGGAAGAAGTAACACAGGAAATGAATTGAGTACAGCTTGAACCTTCTCCAAACTTTTCTGACACTCATCAGACCACTCAATCTGACGCTTCTTATCTCCCTTAGTCAGTTCAGTTCAGGTCAAAGGTGCAGTAAGACTAGCAAAATGAGGAACATATCTGCGATAGTAGGACAAAAGACCCAACAAAGAGCGAACCTGCTTCTTCGTAGTTGGCTTACCCACAGACAAAATCTTTTGCACTTTCTTGACTTCTGGACGAACATGACCAACGGAAATCATATGTCCCAAAAAAGTCCAACTCCTGAAAAACAGCCAGCACTTTTGACGGACGAGCTGTCAACCCAAACAACCTGAGACGGGTCAAAAGCATGCGTAAGTAGTCCAACAACAACTGCTGCCAAAGACGAGCTGCAAGAAGAATGTCATCAAAAAAACTTACAGCTGAAAACTGATACAACTGCAGCTTCCCGCATCATTCTTGCGAACGTAGCTGGTGCGTTCTGCAACCGAAAAAGGCATTCTCGTCCACTGAAACAACCCAAAAGGAGTTTGAAACGCAGTCTTTTTCTTTATCCTGAGGCAACATAGGTATCTGCTGCCAGTATCCCTTTGCAAAGGTCTACTTTGACAAAAATACTGACCTTCAGACAAACGACGACAGAAAAATATCCTCAACATCTGGAATCAGTTCAGAGTGGAACACAGTGACCTTATTGAGAGCCCGATAATTGATACAGAATCGAATTGAGCCATCAGGCTTACCCACCAGAACGACTGGAGAACTGTACGGTGATACAGATGGTTCAATCACTCCAAGATCCAACATAACCTGAACCTCTCTCTCTCTGAATGATCTCCCTCTTTGCAAAAGGCAAAGGGTAAGACTTGACCCTAACAGGAACATCAGTAATCAGATTAATACAGTGTGGATCTACCTGTACAGCCTTCCCTGGTGTATCTATCAAGACATCAGAAAAAATCCTCCAAAACGCTCATCAACTGAGACTTTTGAGTGTCTGACAACTCAGGAGCAACCTTTACATCACGAAATGTCTCGCCATTGAACAGACAAGGTAGGTAATGAAACGTCATCGTCACTCACATCCTGTACAACTCCTACAGAGGAACAATGTACATCCTGTACAACTCCTACAGAGGAACAACATGTACCTATCCCTGTACACCCGACGGGGGGAGAAACAGGGGAATGGGGATGTGAACACTCTGCATCCGAAACACCAGTGGAAACAACACAATCCACAGGTAACTCATTAGACAATGCAGACGCAGAGTCTAATCCCTGAGGAACACAAAGAGCAAACATCGAAATTGACAGCAACATTCGTCCGAACCACATACTCTTTCAACAACATATTGATGTGGAAAACCTTGGACTTTCCATGCATGTCAATACGATAGTTGACAGGGTGAACACTTTTCCCTTCACAAGAAAAGGGACCTTTCCCAGGAAACCTTCAACTTATTCTGTTCATCAGAGAGCAAACAAGAACCTGATCACCCACTTTCAATGAACGAGGAGAGCTCTTTCTGTCTGCGTACACCTTATACTTGTCGGTCTGACTGTCAGCGGTCTGTTGTGCCTGAGCACAACTGTCCAGTATCGATTGTGCAAGTCATGTACATATTGGTAAACGTTTTTGTCATCGTCAGTCATCTGTGTGTGCCAGTCCACTTATCAGCTAACAACAAAGCAATAGGACCACGGGGTGAATGACCGAAAAGTAACTCAAAAGGAGAAAACCCTAAAAAGTCATATTCGGCAACTCCCGATATGCAAACAGAACAGCCGGAATGTACCGATCCCACTGCTTGGGGGACAGTCACGACAAACCTTCTTCAGCATGGACTTCAAGGTGCCATTAAACCTTTTCCACCATCCCGTTAGACTGAGGGTGGTATGGAGTAGTGTGGTAACAGAAGAAATAGACAACAGACGGTACACTTCCTTCATCAGGTCCGAAAACAAACTGAGTACCACACAATCAGTAAGAATTTCGGAAGGCAAACCCATACCTTGAAAAAATAGAAAGAAGAGCCTCCGCCCACAGTGACTGTATCAATACGTTTGAGTGGGACAGCCTCTGGAAAAACCGAGTAGCTGTATCCACCAACGTCAGAACGTACCGAAAGCCAGAAGAAGACACACCTCCAAAGGACCAACCAAATCCATCATCGCTACCTCTCAAAAAAGGTACTGAAACCAACGGCATCTTGTGCAACGGCGCACAAGGGGACGCGGTTACGAGACACAGTCTTCTGACAAGTATCACATGAACGACAATACTCAATACTCCTCCTGACTGACTGAGACACTCCTGGCCAAAAGAACGATGCAAGAACTCGCTGTAGAGTACGTACGTTCCCTGTCCCACAATGACCAGAAAAAATGCTGTCATGCGCAGTATGAAGCACAACGTTACGTAACTCCTGAGGAACTACCACCTGACGCTTAACTTCACTTACACCTTGTCCTTGACCAAGCGACATAGACATCATCATTAAAAAAAAAAAAAAAAACAGGGCTAGTCAAAGGGGAAGGTACCTCAGTTTACAAACTGAAGAGAACAAATGGCTCAAAGAGCATCACACGCTTCTGCATAGCAGCAAATTCCTTAGGTTGTACATCCAGCACAGACAAATCAGGCACACTGACAACGGTACAGGGCAACTGTTTCTCCTTGTCTGCCTGTAAACGAGTAGTCACATTTACATGGGACACAAAAGAGATCCACCAGCACCTGAACATGCTGAAGAAGTAACACCTGGAAGATTACCAAGAATGAGATCCGTTACTGGGTTTCTCAATAACACAGGCAAGCACCTCACCCTCAAAGTAAGGTGTACTAACTGAGACCACCACAGCAAGAGGGAAAACCTCAATCTTACCTCCAAAAGAACGACAATGTTGTTCTTTCACCAGTGAACTGGTGCGGAAGAACAAAAAAAGAACGGCGCACTCCCGCAGTAGTGCAACCTGTGTCCCTCAACACAGAACAGTGAAAACCCATTGACAGTCCTGACTCAACCAGTAAGCCGTCAGTGTTAACATGTGACACCATCGAATGGGCTACAGTAGATGGATCCGAAACATTGTCTGACATACCCGCGACATTCACTGCTGACTGCTCTACAGATGGACAATCCCGAGCTTTATGAAACCAGCAACCACAATTGTAACAACAACCTGCGGGTGTACCTGAGGTATTATGAGCCTGTCCGATGAGCCCTGTCCGCGTCGTCGGCCACGGTTACGCGGATACCGAGAGAGTTAGACGCTGTGTTGACCACCTCTAGGTGTACCCGGTATTTGCACCCAAATGACCAGACTGCTGACCACCACCGGTAGCAGACTGTTCAAACCGGCTGCCATGATCCCCCGTCCGCTACGAGAATTTTGACCCACCGCGGGGGAATTTTGACCTCCACGGTAACGATTACGGTTCTGATTTGAACGCCAAGAGCCAAATCCACGGTCTGAACCAACACTGTTTTGTTTGGTGATGTGCGAAGGAAGCGACATTTACATCAAAAAACCGTGTCCGTTCCCTTGCGGGCAAACGTCCGATCAGGATGTGCAGTCCTGTACTGTTCCGCAAGCTCGCACATTTTCTTCAGCGCTCGCGCGACCGACCTTTCTTTAGAAAAAACAAAGCAAGCCAGTCCTTTGAAACGCTGTTTAAAAATCTGCTCACTCACGCAAAAACAGATCACGAAGTTCCGCATAATCCTTTTTAGTTTTTTTGGACAAGTCAATCCAAATCCACCGATCAAGAAAATGCGCAGACCGAATCAAATACGCAGGAAATGACTCGCCTTTCTCCGGACGCACGGTACGGAATTTCTCGCGAAAATCCTTCGGCGGGTACACCCGGTAACGCTTAAGTAAGTTCATCATCCTTAAGTTCATCCCCATGTTAAAGTAAAGTATCCTTCGCTGCCAAAGAATGATACAGCAACGTCAACGCACTGCCCTTGAAAAGAGACGCAATATACAATACCCCACTTATCTTTGGGCCACTCGCAAGAAGTAGCATGACTCTCAAATCTAAACACAAAAATGCATCAATCTCATCTTTGTTTTCATCAAAGACAGGCATCTTGGGGATATAAAGGAGAAACGACCACCAGAAATAGGTTTCGCATCACCAGAACCCCCTGCGCAGAACCCATTGTCTGTTACACCACCAAAAGCTTTTAATTTCTCCATTCAAGCTGAAGCTTCTTACTCTCTAACTCTAACTCCCTATGGCTTTTTTTTTTTTCTCATGCTGCTCCATCTTCCCTTCTCTCTCTGTCTTTCCCCTCTTCCTTTTCCTTTTCTTCCCTTTTCTTTCTCCTTTCTTCTATCCCCTTTCTTTTCTTCCTTTTCTTTCTCCTTTTCTTCTTTCTTTCTCTCTTTCTTTCTCTCTCTTTCTCTTCTTATCTCTTTTTTTTCTTTTCTCTTTTCTTTTCCTCTTTCTTTTCCTTTCCTCGCGCGCTCAGCGCGATCCTCACACTGTTTGACATATTGAATCAAGTCCGGCCCATCAAGGCCTAACGTCTTACCCTGAGACAGGTAGGTCTCAAAGGCCGACATTTTGAATGAAAAAATTTTTTCTAAAAGATAAAAAAAAAAAAAAAAAAAATTTTATGAAAAAGAAAAGAACAATGAAAATTTACTTTAAATTTGAAAAAAAAGAAAAGAAAAATGAATTTAAAAAAAGTTTCAGTGTAAAAAAAATTCCTTCCACTCACACCAAAATCCAATCACTCCCTATACACACTAAATAAAAAAAAAAAAATAAAAATGTTTTCAAACAGCAAAACCAAGAAGAATTTTTCCAAAAAAAAAAAAAAAAAATATTTGGGACAGGCCTCCAAAATGATCACCCTTTTGGATCAAATCAGTGGCCAGGGAAGGAGAAAAAAAAATCGAATTCAAATAATAGGAAAAGAAAAAAGGTTGTGAAACGAAAAAAAAAGAACTACGTAAGGCTAAGCGTCTCCCATCGCCCATGCCCCCTTGCTACCCGCAAGAGAAGGTGGAAGCTCACCAGCCTATGGAACAACAATGCCCTAACAAAACAGAGGTAGAAAGAAAAAAAGAGGCACTCACTCAACAATCCTTCACATACACATACACAAAAAAAAAAAAAAATCTTAAAAACAACATTAATTAAAAACAATGAAAAGACAAACACCTAAAAAGGGGGAATACACAATCACTATCAGAGAAAAACCTACCTAAGAAATGAGAATGAGAAAATTTCAAACTAGATAGGTGCCTATTGATGATAAAGACGAAATAGAGAGAGAATGAAGTCAGAAAACAGCAAAAGTAGACAGAGAGTGGAAAATCACCAAGACAGTAAGAAAAAAAAAGACTAGACTAAAAATTAGAAAAAGCCCTCTGGACTACCCTACTGGCACAGCCCACCCGTATATAATCGGAGACGGGACTAGCACAAAATACTAGAATAGGAAAAAAAAAAAACACACACCCACAAAAAGTTACATAGGGACACTTTTGAAGAGGGGGGGGGGGGGGGGGGGGGTGAAATGAAAAGTGAACACTAAGTCTTAAGTGGGGTTGGGGGAGAAAACAAAAAATTTTTTGCCACTCCAGAAAAAAAAAAAAACAACAACAAAAAAACAAACAAAGGGGGTAGTATAAATCAAAGTTGCAATAAAAATAAAAAGGAGGGTTACAAAACAAAATTATTTCAAAATTTGAAATAAAAAATCAGGAATGAACAATATAAAGAAACTGATTCAAAATAAATGAAAGGAAAATTTATTTTGCATTAATAATAAGTACAAGAAGGGTTTTAAAACAGAAAATACCAAAAAAAAAAAATAAAGTACTGGGGAGGGTATAATGGGGGGGGGGGGGGGGGGGGGGGGGGGGGGGGGGGGGGGGGGGGGGGGGGGGGGGGGGGGGAAAGGGACTAACACCAAATACTAGGTTAGGGGGGGGGGGGGGGGGGGGGGGGGGGGGGGGGGGGGGGGGGGGGGGGTGGGGGGGGGGGGGGGGGGGGGGGGGGGGGTACAATGAAAACAAAGGGTTAAGTGGGGTTGGGGGGGGGGGGGGGGGGGGGGCCAATCCAGGGGGGGGGGGGGGGGGGGGGGGGGGGGGGGGGGGGGGGGGGGGGTACTAAAATAAAAGGGGGGGGGTGGGGGGGGGGGGGGGGGGGGATTCAAAATAAAGGGGGGGGGGGGGGGGGGGGGGGGGGGGGGGGGGGGGGGGGGGGGGGGGGGGGGGGGGGGGGGGGGGGGGGGGGGGGGGGGGGGGGGGGGGGGGGGGGGGGGGGGGGGGGGGGGGGGGGGGGGTTTTACATGAAAATCCTTAAAATACTCAGTAGAAAAAAAAAAAAACGTGGGAATAAAAAAAGGAGGGGGGATTTCACAGGGGGGGGGTTCAAATTGGGGAATAAAAAAAATCAAGAAGGGGGGGGGGGGGGGGGGTTTAAATGGGGGGGGGGGGGGGGGGGGGGGGGGGGGGGGGTGGGGGGGGGGGGGGGGGGGGGGGGGGGGGGGGGGGGGGGGGGGGGGGGGGGGGGGGGGGGGGGGGGGGGGGGGGGGGGGGGGGGGGGGGGGGTTAATGAACCGGGGGGGGGGGGGGGGGGGGGGGGGGGTGGGGGGGGGGGGGGGGGGGGGGGGGGGGGGGGGGGTGGGGGGGGGGGGGGGGGGGGGGGGGGGGGGGGGGGGGGGGGGGGGGGGGGGGGGGGGGGGGGGGGGGGGGGGGGGGGGGGGGGGGGGGGGGGGGGGGGGGGGGGGGGGGGGGGGGGGGGGGGGGGGGGGGGGGGGGGGGGGGGGGGGGGGGGGGGGGGGGATGTAATTATAGGGGGGGGGGGGGGGGGGGGGGGGGGGAATGTATCCAAATAGAAAAAGGTAATTATACGTAATAATCAACTGTGTTCCCACACAACATTCACTAATACCTTAAAAAGCAAATCATTTTTTTTTTTTTTTTTTTTTTTCAAAAAATGGGGTGGGGAAACATCACAACCAAGGGGGAGGGGTACGAAACAAAAAACCAAGTTCCAAGTCGGGGTCACCACTGTCAGACGTACGATATACATGCATGCACGCACGCATACACACACGAACATGACGTCTTTCCTTTCCTCCGCACACAACTGCATCCACTCCATACACATAAGGCGCAAACAAAGGTCAATTTTGATTCATCCCCTCCTTAATCTTTAAAATCCCATGGGGGTTCTTTACTCTGAGTGCCCCTGATCTCCAGTCTCTTCTTTCCTCTTCCGCACGGGGAGTCGGCCCATCTATAACAAACCAGATAAACACGAGTTCAAAACACTGCCCAGCCAGTTAGCAGTCATGTTTACACTTTAAACATTTTTGAACTCTTCAATTTTTCAAACATAGTTTCGGTTTCCGACAATAAACCGTTGAAAAAAACAAAATGGAAAATCATCTAGATTCTCACAATATAAAATTAGATACTTACGGCTTGAGTACCGGTCAAATCAAATCAACTACAATTCACATACTTCTGTATGTGTTAGGCCTCTGCCTTTATCAATGGGCACAGTCTGCCTCTTCTTCATCTAAATCATCTGTTCCATTCTCAGAGTGCGTGCACCGATACAGGTCAACGCCTGTTTATATTCAAATCGCGTGAACAGTGTTAAAAATTTCACTCAAAACCCTGGGCCACGTTCAGTCGATACGCTCCCTTGTGTCACACGACTAACCTATAGTAGTGTAACGCACGAATCAATAATCTTTTTCTTAATCTGTACTGTCTCATGTAATCGCGTAGCATACGAAATATATCACTCCGCATTACATGACATCGATCAAGGATTAAGATTTTAGGCAAAGCCAATTCTTTCCAGTCTGTCCGTTTTGCTAAGATAAATTGAGAGAGAGAGAGAGAGAGAGAGAGAGAGAGAGAGAGAGAGAGAGAGAGAGAGAGGAGAGAGAGAGAGAGGACAAACTCAGAACTCTCTATCTTTCTTTATTCGATCAAGGATTAAGATTTTAGACAGAGCCAGTTTCTTCCAATCTGTCCTTGCTAAGATAAATTGAGAGAGAGAGAGAGAGAGAGAGAGACAGAGAGAGAGAGAGAGAGAGAGAGAGATCTTTTGGGTGTTAGTCCGCGACTGAGTTTTGAATTAAAAAAAAACAAAACAAAAAAAAACAGTACCCCATTAGACTCCACCAGGTTTATATCGTAGTGGCGTTTCTTGTCCTGCCGGTCGCTTCGTGGTCATAACGTGCCGCTTGTGATCGTTCTTCCCTGCTATCATCACTGCTTTGGCTGCTGATTTTACAGCTGTTCTTCTCTCTTGTTCTTCGGCTTTCCTCCTCGACGTCGTCGATCATCATCGTTCTCCTCGTCGTCGTCTACATTCGTGAATTGGCGAGCTGTTGTGTGGCGGAGTGAGGGAAGGAGAGAAGGGGACTCAGGGTAGGAGAAGAGAAAGTGGAGGAGGGAAAGGTGCGGGAAGGGGATGGTGAAATGATAGAGGGTTTGGGAGGGGTGGCGGTGGGGGGTGGGGTGGGGTGGGGCTCGAGTTTTTTTCCCCTCATTGTTGGGGTTCTCCTTGCATGGCTTGCGTCCGACACAGCATATACACGTAATACTTCATAACTGAAATTTGTCTGGGCCTGAATGAAAGAAGTTTGTTATACTTGTTTCTGGGAAAATGAAGAAAGGAAAGAAACTATGTTATGAAGGTGATGTCCTGTTAGTTACACTTTTCCTTCCTGAAGGGCGAAGATGATCGAAGTTGCAGTGTCACACATAAGACGACGCAGTCTGACCATCGAGTGCTACGATTTTATTGACAGTCGGCGGCACAAAAACATTACAACTTTTTACTGTAGACTCCATGAATA
>JADBJO010000517.1:391792-404292 GCA_016801955.1 Conus betulinus | reverse complement strand
CTCACAGTGAAACGTATTGTTTTAGATTGTTGGGACTTGCACGATGTGAGACATAAACGCTTTACGGCAGACACCATGAAAACCCTGTTCAGAGATGTCCCACCTGAAGTGATCTTTGAGTTTCTGAGGGAGATAAACATTTTTCATCTGATCTAAGATTTTATGGAAGAAAGATTTTTTAATGAAGTTTCCGGTACGTTTTTAGAAGATGTCTTTCAAAGAGATAAGTGAAAGTTTTTTTTGGTTTTTTTTTTCATTCTTTCTTTCTTTCTTTTTCTTTTTTGATGACTCGTGAGTTGATTTTAACGTGGTGACAGCCCTGATATGGCCCTTTGCGGTCGGCTGGGCTCTGAGCAACCTTACCTTACCTTACCTTACCCTACCTTACCCACCTTTCCCGCTTAGTACATTTTTTAGTACTTCAGTTCCCGTCTAGTTATGGACCAGTTACTCACCTTACCCTCTCTCTGTACATCTTCAGTCCCTCACTTCCATCTAGCCAGGGAGTAGTTGCCCACCTTCACTCTCTCCCAGTACACTTTTTGCACTTATATCGCTGTCTGGCTGGGATCCACACCACCACCCCTTTTCCTCCTCATTTTCTCAGTACATTTTCAGTACTTTCGATTCCCGTTTGGTTAGGGATCGTCTCCCTCCCCCTCCCCCCCCCCCCCCCCCCCCCCCCCCCCCCCCCATCCTCTCAGTATATTTTCTGTGCTTCAGTTCCCATAAAGTCCGCTTTTCTACTTCACTTTTACAGTATCTTTTCATTTGACTTTAGTCCTTGTCTGATGAGAGACCATTAGTTTCAGAGTGAGGTGACGCAGGCAGAAATTGAAACGAACTTCAGAGAAAAAATGACTGCTCGGCTGAACGAAAGAGGCGAGCAAATTACCAGTCAAAACACCGCGCGTTTCGACCTCTTTGGTCTTCTTCTTTAGGCAAGACAAACAAAATTCAATACAGACAACGAGAACGAAGAACGAACAGTCATTTATCTCCTCGAATCGGGCGCAAGATGTTGTTTGTTACTAACATGTAGAACAATTTGTGAGACAAAGCCACTCACTTTAGATTCAGACGACAGTACACGGCACAACACTGCACAGCATAGCACAGCACAGCACAGCACACGACACGACACGACACGACACGACACGACACGACACGACTGTGACTGACCATTTTTGTCCGGTCCCGAATTGTGGGGACATTTCTAAAGCGGCACAAGTTTGCCTGTTCACCTGTTAACCTGCTTACCTGACAGCTGCTCACCCGCGTTTTGTTGTCAGTCAGGTGAGCGAGGATTTCCTTTCAGTCTCTCTGCAGATTTGCCGGCCCGGAAACATCACACGGTGACGAAGAGAGACTGGCAACTTAGTTTTTGCGGTAATCAGGTATGCGCGACTTGTTAAATGGACGTTAGGATTTGTATTGATAAAGTTTTGTTTGTTTGTTTGTTTTGTTTGTTTGTTTTGTTTTTTTTTTGTTACAGATGGTTTCCAGTTCTTAGTGAAGGCCTAAAATATTTGTTTGTTCCTTGAATTGTTCTTGTGCTTGACAAGATTTGACGACACATAGGGTGACTGTAGGAAGTTGTGGTTAGTGGATGTGCGAGTCGAGAGGTGGATTAGAAGAATGGAGTGAGTGGATGGAAGAGAGAATATGTATGTTTACATGTGATCGGGGAAAAGTGATCAAATCAAATCAATGTATTATTTTTAAACAAACGTTGTTTATCTTTTCCCTAAAGTATTATAATGAAGCGAATAATGGTGAGCTCTGGAAGTGAGGAATGAATTTTTTTTGTGTAAGTTATTGGAAAATGTCTTTTGATCCCTGTTTGTGAATACGTCAACGATAATGATGTGGAAAAGTAAAAACATTATTTTCTTGATACAAAGGGACAAACTGAAATTGTTCCTTTATCTGTAATAATTGTATTCTTGGTTCTTTGCAGAGGGTTCCATGAGTGAAACTTTTTCTTCAATGTAATCACTCTGGTGCTAATCGAGGAATTTTTCTGTTGTAATGCACCCGTCGTATTGAAACTTAGTAGACTACATTACGGGTATTTTCCCCAAAATTCCAGTGAAATGTATTATGTGAAGAGTGACTGCTAGTGACAAAGCAAGGACGATAAATAAGTAGGTAGTAGGCTAGGTAACCAATGTAGTTATACAGTTCCCCAGGTGTTGGTGAGGCCCCGGAGTCCGCCCTGGAGCTGATTGCCACCGGGTGTGGGGGCACACCCCGTGCCCCAGCCGCTGTCTCCGTCAAGACGACGTGGAGAGGCTGACCGCCAGGTCAGTAGTGGACTTATGTAGTAAAGGCCCTCAGGATTCTCCGTCACGACGACGTAGAGAGGCTGACCACCAGGTCGGTAGTTCGTGTTTTTTGCTGTATGGGTGTACACTAAAAGACTCCTCGAACTGTATTCGTGAGCGGCTCTGCTAGCCGAGTGAAGACTGTGACTTGAGCTCGTTGCAGCCAGCGGTATGGACTGTGTCTGCTGGGACACTCCTGACAGTGCCAACGAGGTCTGCGCCAGAGAAAAAAAATAATGTGTCAGTTTTGAGAGCGACGGTTGGAGCTCCCTTGTGTTGTCGCACGCCCTTACTGGCGGCAGCGTGTGTTGATTGTTGTGCCTGTTAATTTATATTATGGTTACAAATGTTTGTGGTGTTTTGATGGTTCAAGCAGCATATAAAAGAAAAAAAAACTTAGTTTGTGTGTTGCCTGGCTGTTCATGTTCGTAGTGTGTGTGTGTGTGTGTGTGTGTGTGTGTGTGTAGGGAATAATCGTTACACGCTCCAAACTTTTGGAAGTGAGAGTCAGACAGTCATACACACAGCACCACACCATCCGTAACAACGACACGACACGACACGACACGACACTGCCTCCAGCGGTCTGATAGAACAGCATGTACATAACTAAAGTTTTCCTGACTCTGTGTGACCAGTCCTATGAATCCATGCTGGCACCCTCAGCATAAACGGAAATCTTACTGCCATCAATGCGTTAAAGTCTAAAATGGCAATGGCGCGATTGTAACCCGGGGGCTGTTAAATACAGAGAAATAAACAAAAGCCAGGGTTACCTACCCACGAAACGTAAGGAACGATCAAATGTCAAAAAGACAGGAGCAACGCGTTTCGACCCCGAAAGTTCTACATTCACGACACTTTGAATTTGTACATAGTTCCAATTAGATATTGCTAACCGGCAACATTGACATGGCGTTCGTGGGCGACTGGGCTATGAACGACGTTATTGGACTTTAGTAAGTACGACAAACTCAAGTAACAACAACAACACAACAACAACAACAACACACACACACACACACACACACACACACACACACACACACAAAAGAATGATTTAGCTATGCCTGGATGGAGTTTTTGTTCTCCTACTGAGTGGAGAGCGTCAGGGGAGTTACCTTCTCCTTTAGTTTCATTTGTCCGTTCGTTCATTAATTGTATTGTGCGCGATTTCCGCCCACCCCGTTCAATCATTTTCTTTCCTTTTTGTGTTTTTCTTGTGGCTTTTCTTTTTCTAAATCCCATCAAACGATCTTTTATTTCTTTTTTTTCTTTTTTTTTTGGGTTTTCTCCCTTGCTGCCACTCTTTCGATTGTTCCCGTTCATTTTGCTGTGTTGTTTTGCCGTGTGAAACTCTATGTGCATGAAACGGCCTCTTCGCCCTGTATGCATCGCCACGAGTTGCTCGGGCGGACATTAACGACAATTCTCGGGATGAATTTAGTTCTTTGGAAATTCCTCGTGGAAATCACGTGTTTTACGACCAGCGGGAGAGAAAGACAAAAACACACACGCGCGCGCGCGCGCGCACACACACACACACACACACACACACACACACACACACACACACACACACAGAGAGAGAGAGAGAGAGAGAGAGAGAGAGAGGAGAGAGAGAGAGAGAGAGAGAGGAGAGAGAGAATATAATGGCCTGAGAGAGAAGGGAGAGAGAGAGAGAGAGGGAGAGGGAGGGAGGAATGGAGGGAGGGGAGGGAGAGAAAGGGAGGGAAGGAGGAAGAAGAAGAAGAAGGAGAGAGAGAGAGAGAGAGAGGGAGGGGAGGAGAGGGGGGGAGGGAGGGAGAGGGAGGGAGTCAATATCCCTGGTTTGGGTTTGTTTTCCTTGCTGGAAACGTGGTTCCTGTGCGTTGTCTTTTTTTAAGTGCGAAAATAACAAGAGGATCGTCAGGCAGCGTGGAAAAAAACACATTTTGACACCAGATCACTCTCTTCAAGATTTAACAGCTTTGTTTGAAACAAGGTTTTATTTCAGCAAACACACCGACAAATACAATCAATACAGAACAGGAAACACAAAAGCAAAGCTTAATTGAAGTGTCACCTGCTTAGGAGGTCACAACAATGAGTCAGTGAAGTAGATACAGTTATTATAATGAGCATAAATTAGGAAGCGAAATGGACAATGTGATACAGAGAGAGAGAGAGAGAGAGAGAGAGAGAGAGAGAGAGAGAGAGGATGTCGCGGAAGAATATGTTACTGTCACAGTAGCGAATAGCGGGCGCTATACCGACAAGCATATTACATAATGGCGAGATTTTGTGTCGTGAGTTATTTATTTATTTATTTATTTATTTATTTTTTTTTTTTTTTTTTTTAGTTACTTAATCCTGTCGCTCTTGAGTAAAAAGTCATGAACTACAGAGAACAGATGTACATTTTCTTTAATTGTTAGGGTACCGCAGCCTGAAAGAAGTGTATTAATGTTCTGGTAATTTGCGGGGAGGGAGGAAATTGTAATAAATCTAATATCGGCAAACCGAGGGCAATGCAGTAAAAAGTGTTCGGCAGTTTCCGTAGGGTAACCACAAGAACATGAAGGATTTAGCAAAAGACGACGATGAAGATCGTGGTTAAGGTTGCTCATACCAAGTCGAAGACAAGCATGTGAGGTCTGTAGTTTTCTGCAGCCATGATAAAAATATGATGGAACACAAGCATCATCTCTAGACAAGTAACGTTTCAATGCGCTGATAGAAGAATTTAGACTGGACAGATTCGGGAAGACTGTTCCAGAGACGAGTGCTTGATGGGGAAAAAAGAATTAGAATACAGTTCAGTTTTACACCGAGGCACAGAGCGATCACCTAACCTGCGAAGATGATACGGATTCACAGAAGACAGTAGAGGGGGTAGGAGATTTATCGGGGCTGTTTCCATGTACAATTTTGTGATAGAAAATTAGTTTGTGTCTTTTTCGCCGTTCTTCAAGTGAACTGAAACTGATTCATGATATAATTTTGAATGACTACATCCCCGGGAACAACCAACAATTGTTCGTAAAGCATCAAGGTGGAGATCTAATTTTTCTGCGAGGTTTTTACTACAGTTGTCCCATACGACGTCTGCGTAATCAAAGTGAGGTAATACAAAACTTTTGTACATAGTTTCTAGAGACTTTCTTGATAGTTTGTATTTGTAATGTTTAAGGCAAGAAATTAGTGGTGTTACTTTAGAAATAATGTTGGCAATGTGCATTTCCCATTTGCAGTTGTTCTGGATTATCAAACCTAAATGCTTGTGGTATTCAGCTTCCTGAAGAATTGTGTCAGCAAACATAAGAGAGTAAATGGGCAAGTTGTTTTTCTTAAAATGAAGCAAGTCAGTTTTACCTTTATTGAAATTAACTTTCCAAGTGATTGCCCATGTCTCTATATTTTCCAAGTCAGAATTCAAAATTTCAGCTCGTGTAATGGGATTTGGAAGTGAAAGAGATATGCTTGTGTCATCTGCAAAAAGTTTAATGATAGATTCTAGGTTCGTTACAATATCGTTTGTGTAAATTAGAAATAAAAGTGGACCTAGAACAGAGCCTTGAGGGACACCAGCTGGTACAACTTTCAGTTGAACAGAGTCTTGGGACACCCAGCTTTCGTCCCCGAATTCCGTCCTTTCTGTCCACGATTGGCTAGAAACACACACACACACACACACACACACACACACACACACACACACACACACACACACACACTCACACACACGTGGGAGAGAACGGCGGCAGGGGTGGGTCGGGGAGGGGATTGGGAACGGGGGTGGAGGGGAAGAGTATTTTCTCTCCCAACATATTTCCTGAAGATACCACAGAACAAGAAAAACAAAACAAAACAAAAACGATATAATGGCCCGATGTCCCAACTCAGGCAAGCCATCAACATGTTGAAGAAGGAGCAGAAGAGAGGAGGAGGAGGACACAGGAGGAGGAGGAGGAGGAGGAAGAGGAGGAGGAGGAGCGTGTCGTGTGATGTGTCCCCATGGTGGCTGAGAGCCGCTGATGGGTAGAAGAGAGCTAACATTGTCCTTGCTCTCCTGTGCTGACGGCGCAGTGCTGAGAACACCCCTCTACCCGGCGGGCCGGAGGCAGGGGTCGTGCAGGTAATGGTCCACATTGATTGTCTGAGGAGCGGCGCCCACGACACCAACACCGAGCGTGTGGCCCTATCACCCTATCACTCCTCCTCTTCATGGCTTGCACGTCCCCGCCATGACGGCCGGTCAGAGTTTTTATGACAGGTGATCTAGGTGATTTAGACCATGTGAGAATTGTGAGGGATTGGGATGAGGGCGGCGATGAGGGTGGGTGGGTGGGGTTGTAGTGGTAGTGTGTGTGTGTGTGTGTGTGTGTGTGTGTGTGTGTGTGTGTGTGTGCGCGCGCGCGCGCGCGCTAGGTGATGAGGGTTGTAGCAGTTGTCTCCGCCTCTGACGGGTCGTGGGTGCGCAAGAGCTTGCGTCCAAATGCTCCTCCCTGTCCAATCAGGAATGCTGTGACTTGGTCCTCCTCTTTCTCTGTCTGCCCTGTCTTCCTTTCCCCTTCACCGTTCCACGGAGGGTGGTCTGAAAGTGTCCGCATAAGATAGTATAACTTTGGCGATGATCCATTACAAAAAAAAATGGAGACTGATGTATAGTAATCCACCTCAGTGTCCAGGTCTGTTCATGAGACCGATCAGTGTGAAGGCCCTGATGGTTGAGTCTTTTCTGTCCTCACTGTTGACGCTTATTGTGAAGGCTGCATTGCACAACCTTAACGAAGGATGCAATTCGACACCTAATCCAGTACCAGCAGAGAGAAAACGCGGACTTGCAGTCCGAGCGAGAACCACACTCCAAAATTATCAGTTGTGAATGCAGAATTGTCCAACCTGTAAATCCATGTATATGCAAAGAGAGACAATTTCTGCTGTTCCCTTACATCCTCTTCCGCCCCACGAATCGTCACCCAAGCTTGGCAAACTGGGAAACTTGTGCAACCATCAGTGGGCTTCATGGTAGCCGCAGAGGTAGCGACAGGCACGTTGTCGCCCCTGTCAGTAAGATGTGGAGCGGTATGGGTGAGGGTCGGAGTGGAGAGCGAAACCTACCACGTCATTCTGACTGTGACCGCATTTGTAACTAGGGCGCTAATCCACAGAATGAACGGTAGACAACATTCCACATCTGGATGCTCCACTATGATAACAAGAGTGGGCAATGAATGGTCTATGTCAAATGGTTAAAATAACAGTTCAAACGAATCTAAGCGCCTTAAAAGTGGATATAGTATACTACCCCCACCCACCCAGGCACCCCCCCCACACACACACACACACACAAAAAAAAAAAAAAAAAAGAAAAATCATAGGTCAAATGAAAAATATTCATCTGTTTAATGAAATGTTAAAAAAAAAAATCACATCTTCGTAAAACGTCCCTGACAAAGGTCTTCAGCACACAGTCCCGACGGCAGGCGATAAACAAAACAAATATTATGGTTTCTGTGGTTCTGTTAGGCTTGAAATAACTCTGAAATGAAACTCTCTCTTGAACGAAACTCTCAACATGTGGGATTGTGCCTTCAAGATGTAGAGCTTTGCCCGAAGGCCACGGTGGTATCCATTCCAGACAACCAGCCCGTGAGACGTGCCGGCGGACATCCTTCCTGGCAGTTAGGCCATTTACACAAACCTCTCTCTCACCTCCCACCCTCTCCACCCTATCACCCTCACCCCTCTTTTTCCCCATGCTCGCTTATTCCTTTCCTTTGGCCTGTGCCACACTACCTATAGATGCTACAGAGCTCCGAGGTGTAGCATGCTATTTTGTGTTTGCCCGAATCAGAGTAGATATTACTAAGATAAAGATGCAAAGAACGAAAGAGAGAACAAACAAGACAGAAAGAAAGCAGAAAGAAGAGAAGAGAGTAAACACGAAAATGTTCTCTTTTTATGAAAACAAAAAAGAAAAGCGCAAAAGAATGAAAGAAAGCAGAAAAAAAAATGCAGAAATAAAGAAGGAAGGAAAAAAAGAAAGCAGACAGAAAGAACAAAAGAGAAAAAGAAAGATAAAAGAAAAAACAAACAGATAAAAAAGAATAAAGACGGAGAGCGGAAAGAAAGTACCGGAATAGTAGAGAGAACGGAAAAAAAGGAAAAGAAGAAAGAGAGGTTTCAGTTTCAGTTTCATCAAGGAGGCGTCAATGCGTGCGGACTAGTCCATATACGCTACACCACATCCAAAGTTTTGAGACTACACTGCACATGATTTTAAGCTGATGGATTAATGAATTAATAACAGAGATGAGAGAATTGATGAAGAGGGTCTCGTGACTACGACTCGGCGGATGTCTGACCTACGAATTAGCCCAATGCGCTGGTCAGACCTTGAGTACTTATCTAACATTGCTTGTGCCTTTTTTCTTATTATTGTTTGTGTGTGTAGTAAACGTACGCGTGTCTGTATGGATGTGTGGGCACGGGTCTATGTGAGTGCGCATGTGTGTGTGTGTGCATGATGTGCGTGTATGCATGAGTGTGTGTGTGTGTGTGTAATCGCGTATGTGCGCGTGTGGAAGTGCATGTGTGTGATTTGTGGGTGTGTGTAAGCATACACACGTGTCTGCATATGTATGTGTGCATGCATGTGTGTCTGTGTGTTTTATGTGGGCGTGCACGCATGTGCGTGTTAATTAGAGAGTCCACGGACGTGAGTGTGCCAGCCTTGGTGTGTGAGTGTGCGCGCGCTCGTGTGTGTGTCAGGGGGAGGATTTTGTTGTTCTTATCGTTATGTGTGTGTGCACACCCGCGGGTATGTTATATTTGATAATCTTGCGTCGTCTTCTGAACATTCATTTCCCACAAACAATAAAACACGCACGTAATCACTACACACACACACACATATATATATATATAACGCCGAACAACACACACATATATATATACTAGTCACATAAAATTAAGCACAGGCCTTTGCACACAGGGGGTTGATTCATCCCTTCAAAAAACATTGTTTTTTTTGTTATGCGGCAACCAATGATGGAATCTCACACAGCAGTGTGTAATCCAGCCTGTGTCAACTGGTAGTGCGCACGGGGGTCTTGGTGACCTCGTTACCGCGCGGGATAAAAAGTGCAAAGTTGCGTTAACTGTGCCTGTTTTGCATCAAGCTTGCTGGCGACACAAGATGTGTAAAATGAAAAATTCTTTTTTCCCGTGCAAGAGCAGTCTCTCAAGTGAGTTTTATGCCCCTTCTTTTGGCTGTTTAAGCGCGGGGTTGGTTTACTGTCAGCCCTTTTCTCACCATGCCACCACGAAGAAAACTTAGCACCTTTGACAAAACCAGGGCGATTGCGTGGATACAAGATGGCATTGCAAAGGCTGAAGTGGCGCGACGACTTGGTGTGCATCATTCAGTTATTGTTAGACTGAATCAGCGTTTTAGGGCGACCAACAGCGTTGAAGAGAGGCCACGGTCAGGTCGGCCTAGGCAGACTACTACTCCCAGAGAAGATCGTTTCATCGAGAGGCAGGCCCTACTGCAGCGGGATACCACTTCCACCAGCATCCAAAGGCAGCTTCGTATGGCAAATAACACCATCCTCAGCCGTCAAGCCATACGAAACCGTCTTCACCACTTCGGCCTCAGATCACGTCGCCCAGCTGTTCGACCACGACTGCTAGCAGCCCATAGGCTGCCTCGCCGAGCTTTCTGCCATCGTCATGTGAGATGGAACCAACAACAGTGGTCCCAGGTCCTCTTTTCAGATGAGTCGCGGTTTAGTCTTGAACACAATGATGGCCGAACTAGAGTTTGGAGGCGTGTTGGTGAACGTTACATTGATGCAGCTGTTCGCCAGACCAGGGCCTTTGGGGGAGGATCTGTTATGGTATGGGGTGCCTTCAGCCTCCACCACAAGACACCACTCTACCATATTGATGGAAACCTCACAGGCATCCGCTATCGGGATGAAATCCTGGCGCCTTTCGTTGTTCCGACCATGCAACGGATAGGACCCATGGCAGTCTTCCAAGACGACAATGCTCGGCACATAGGGCCCGGGTGGCCGAAAACTTCATTGTGCAGGCCGGCATCAACAGGATGATCTTCCCTGCGTATAGTCCCGACCTCAATCCCATCGAGCATATGTGGGATGAGTTGGGGAGAGACGTGTGAAGGGAGAACCATCCACCTCCCAGAGACCGCCAGGATCTCTTCCAAATGCTGCAACTGGAATGGCAGAGAATCCCTCAGAGGGTCATCAGAACACTGGTCAACTCGATGAGGAGTCGCTGCGTGGAATGTCTCGCCAATGGCGGTGGCCACACCCCCTATTGAAATGATTTTGTGAACTGAACAGATTTTGCGAACTTTGATTTCGACCCATCCTCTGTTTAATTGTCTGTAAATCAACAACCGTTCATTCGATCCCAATGAATTTCAATGTACGTTGGAACAAGATAATGAATTAAATCTGTTCCCAATTTCAAAATCGTGCTTTTATATTTTGAAAATTATGCGGGTACATGTAAACTGTGCTTAACTTTATGTGACTAGTATATATATATATATATATATATAAAAACGCCGAACAACAAGTAGCAGGGGAAAACAAGTGCAGGTTAACAATTCTTCCATCATTACAGTAATGATTAGGCAAAGATTTGACATTGTGAGGAAAAAAAAATACAATAAATAAATAGGAAAATGTATACCATAAATATGAAAACCCTTTCACTAGTTGCAAGAGGAAACTATCACAATCTCTCTCAAAGGCAGATCTATATGTATCGTCTGCAATCTCTCTCGAAGACAGATCTAAATGTATCGCCTGCTCCGATCACAATCTCTCTCGAAGGCAGATCTATATGTATCGTTCTGCAATCTCTCTCGAAGACAGATCTAAATGTATCGCCTGCTCCGAGGCCTTTCGTCCGCTGAATCGGACTCATCAGAGAGATACGGTTAATTGTGTTTGTGCTCTTGGCGTCAGATAGAGACACACCACAGTCCATAATTCTGTGGTGTTCCGACCGCCAAGGGTTCGAAAAAGAATCTAACAGCACCCCCAAAGCAGCCAGCGAAAGGTAGTAGAATTAAACAAAACAAAAGTGTGGAGAGGAAAAAAGTTGTTGAAAACTAAAAAACACTAGGCAAACAGTATAAAATGTAAGGGACAATCTTTGAGCCTATGCTTGAGGATCCATTTAAGGATGCAAGGGAGATCAAAAGATATGGAACAGTCTGAGTGGTCAGCTCTGCTGTTCAATAACCCAAGCATTATCAGCGGCTAAGAATTGTGCAGAACAACCTTTCCTTGGATCTCCTAAGAGATGCAATCACCCACTGACTGACCAAACAATATAATGCTGAACAATTAAGTAGTGGGGGAAAACAAGTGCAGGTTAACAATTCTTCCATCATTACAGTAATGATTTGGCAAAGTTTTGAAATTGAGAGGAAAAAAAAAATTAAGATGAAATAAATAGGAAATGTATATCATAAATATGAAAACCCTTTCACTACCTGCATGAGGAAACTATCGCAATCTCTCTCGAAGGCAGATCTATATGTATCGCCTGCTCCGAGGCCTTTCGTCCGCTGAATCGACTCATCAGCGAGACACGGCTGATTGTGTCTGTGCTCTTGGCGTCAATATATATGTACATATATATATATGTACGCACGCACACGCACACACACATACGTGCACACACACACATCACGTGCGCACGTACATGTGCTGGCTCCTACGCACACACCTATGCAAATGCGTGTATGTGCACATCCACACCCACACACGTGCACACATACACACAGAAACAGAGGAGAAAGGAATAACAAAAGAAAGAACGAAACGACAGTATATCACAGAGAGAGAGAGAGAGAGAGAGAGAGAGAGAGAGAGAGAGAAAGGAGAAAGCAGAAAGACAAACGTGAAGAGAACAAAAGGAGGAAGGAAAGAAGGCAGTGAAAACAACAACAACAACAAACGAAGAAAAAAAAATGAAAGAAAGAAGAAAGAGAAAGAAAGTGGAAACACAAGAACAAACGAAACGAAAGAAAAGAGAGAGAAGTAAAAATGAAAACGAAAAACAAAACAAAAACAAAACAAACTAACAAAGCAGACAGATGAAACAACTAAAGAAGCAGAAAAACTGAAAAGAAAGGGTCGG
>JADBJO010000517.1:361792-384292 GCA_016801955.1 Conus betulinus | reverse complement strand
CTTTTCCACTTTCCCTCCTTCCCCCAATCCCCTCCTCCTCCCTCCCTACCCTCCCTCCCTCCGGCCGGCGCCCTTCTCGGTCATCTCTTTTTTTTTAGCTTGTCTTCTACCTCCCCCCCTCCCCCCCCTAGCCTCCTCCCCCCTCGCCCGTCCCCCCCCCTCCCTTCCCCCTCCCCAAAACCCCCCCCGGTCCCATAGCCTCTCCCCACCCCTCCCCCCGCCCCCCCTCACCCCCCTCCCCCTGGCGAAACCAAAATCAACAATCCCCCCCCCCCCCCCCCCCCCCCCCCCCCCCCCTCTGGTTATCTAAGCCCCCCCACCCCCCCCCCCCCCACCCCCCCCCCGTTCCCCCCTCCCCCCCCCCCCCCCCCCCCCCCCCCCCCACCCCTCCCGCCCTCTCCTCCCCCCCCCCCCTCCCCTCCCCCTCCCCCCCCCCCATCCCCCCCCCCCCCCCCCCCCGCCCCCCCCCCACCGCCACCACCCTCCCCCCCTCCTCCCCCTGGCTTCCCCCCCCTCCCCCCCCCCTGGTTTTGTCACTGCCCTCCCCCCCCCCCTCACCCCTCTCTCCCTCACTTCAACCCCCTCCCCCACCTCCACACACCCCGACCCCCCCCTCCCCCCCCCCCCCACCCAACGCGCCGTCCCCTTTTCATTCCCGGTTGTCTGGCGAAACGGTCAGGAGAAACTATTTTTATTGATCTCTGGTTATCCTAAGCTGCTGCCGTTGCCGTGGTCTTTTCATGTCCAGACGACAGTCGGCCAGGAAAACGGAGGTTAATTCCGCCTCCCTCCCCCGCGCCCCCCCCCCCCCCCCCCCTCCCCCCCCGCCCCTTTACTGCCTGCCTCCTTCGGTTGCATGAACTCTGCAAGTTTTAAAGTTCGTCCCTCTCTGTACCCGCATTTAACAAGGAGGGAAAAAATCCACAACAACGAACAGACACAGACACACGCACGCACGCACGCACGCACATACGCACGCGCGCGCGCGCGCGCGCATGTCTTATGTGCTAATGGTCATTCTGCTCTCTCACACTTAGAGAGAGAGAGAGAGAGAGAGAGAGAGAGAGAGAGAGAGAGAGAGAGAGAGAGAGAGAGAGAGAGAGAGAAAGGAGGAGGATAGGGAGAGAGAGGGAGGGGTTTAAAACAGACACTGCTCTGTCTGGTCTTTCCTCCGAAGAGCAGAAAAGAGAGGCAGGTGGGCGGATGGTCTACCTATTCATAGACAGTCTCATCTTCCTCATCATCCAATAATCACAGCTCCACAACTCCACCCAATTTAGCCCACCCACACACACACGAACATCATGTGGCTTCACCATTAAAAAAAAAATCAACAGTTACCTACCTTGCCGACACACATCACCTCATCCCCAGAGAATCGGGAAATGTTTTGTGAGGCCAGGAATAGTAAACAGGACATAAAAAAACACAAGTAGGGTAACTCCCCCCCCCCCCCCCCCCCCCCCCCCCCCCCCCCACCCCCCCCCCCAATGATTAATCATGTCATCATGAAAGGAAGAGTTGCCATACTTGTTAGCTATTCTCGGAGAACCTTTTTTTTTTTTTTTTTTCTATTGTTGTTGTTGTTGTTGTTTTTGTTTCTGTCTTTTTTTTTCTTGTTGTTTTGTTTTGTTTTCTTTTGCTTGTTTTGTCATCCCTATCTCTGAGACTGAAGGATCAGAAAAAAAAAGTTGACACCCCATCTCCCCTTCCTCCCACTCTTCTCTCTTACATACTGCAGGCTTCCTGCTGATCAGTAGACCATCAGAGACTCGTCTGCGGCCTGCAGGGCGCACAATTAGAGTATTTCGCAGCAAGTGAATCACCCTATGGTCAGATGGTCACGGCGTGGACCCCCCCCCCCCCCCCCCCCTTCCTGTTCATCCACCAGTCCATGGGTACATGATTCAGCTCAGGAAAAGGGAATGCGCAGAAGGCGAGGGATGGGCGCTGCCTTTTTTTTTTTTAATCTCCTATAATGGACAGTTATATCTCCCGAAACTGCAAGCAGTTTGAGCAGCTAGGGACCTTGTGATACATACCCCTCACATGGATAACCACCCACCGAGGCACGCATTAGCAGCGCACGCGCACATATACATGTACAGACACAAGCAGACAGACACAGACAAATGTAATCACACACACACACACACACACACACACACACACACACACACACACACACACACACACACAGCATGCATGCATGCATGCGCGCGCGGACACACACACACACACACACACACACACACACACACACACACACACACACACACACTGAACTGAATGGAACTGAAACCACTTATTGTCAGATTAACCATACGTTGTACTGATATTTTTAACAAAATAAAAAAACACAAATTCAGAAAAGTGAATTGAAAAGAAATAAGTTAAAGGTAGATATATAACACACTATCAATTTTTTTTTCAGAGATGAGAAAATTGTAAAGAAATGAATTACGATACTTTAATAAAATTGAAAGGCGACCAAAGTCCAATGAGCATATGAATATCACTCTCTTCCTCTCTCTCATATTACTACTTACCCCCGTCCCGTGAACCCTTCTTACACCTTTTTATATCGATAATAAAATAATATGGAACTATCATTATGTTTTCTCTCACCCCTCTCTCTCTCTCTCTCTCTCTCTCATCTGGGGCGAGTACTCAGGAAACACACACATGCATGCACACACGCACGCACACACACACACACACACACACACACACACACACACACACACACACACACACACACACACACCACACACACACACACACACACACACACTTTTATGCATGCATACATGGGCGGCGGAAAGGGGAAGGGAACTATCTGCTTCAAAGAGAACTAATGAAACATACTGTAGAAGACGTCGGCTTTAGATGCAGACTGCAAATTACTTCCAGATGACAGCTAGAAAAATCCAGTAAATTCCAGGTGACAGAACCATTGCAGGACACGACACACCGTCTCTGAGGCTCATGGCATATGTTTAGAAAGCCAGCGATCCTGACATCACCAGAAGATCGAAATGAGATGTAAAGCTGAAGTCCACACACCCAGGGGGATGTTTCCTTGTTTGCTCTGTGTGCTCTGTGCTGTCATGTCTGCTAGGCGGTTCGGTGTCGTAAGCAAAATTCTTTTGGAGTTATGTTTTCTTGTGGAGCAAGAGTTATCCTACTTGTTCATTGTTTATTATTTACTGTTCCCTACCTCATTTTATATTTGATTTAGGTTCTCAGAGTTTGACAAGCGCTTTGGGCTAATGCGCAGGTCAGACATCTGCAAAGTCGTAGCCACGAGACCCTCTTCTTTAATTCTTTCATCTTAGTCATAAATTCATTTATCCGTCAGCTTTAGATTATGCACAGTTTGGTATCAAAACTTAGCGTATGTGGTGTAGCATATAAGGACTGGTCCGCACGCAGTGACACCTCTTTGATGAAACTGCGACTGAAATTGAAGAAATCCATGTGGATATGGTGTGCAAGACCAGAAAGATGATGTGAAAGCAAACACAGGTAATCTTGCTTTCTATTCTCAGAAAAACAGGTAGCCAGTGCAGTTCAGCTAGAAGACCTATGATCTGCTTTTTTTTTGCGCCCTAAACATAAGATGCGCGTTCATATATTGCATAGGAAGATAGGGTTGTGTTTTTAAAGGCTATCTCTTATAAATGAGAAAGGTTATCTCTTATAACTGAGTTTTATTTTTACCACATGGTCTAGGGAAAACAACAACCACCACAACAACAATAACAACAGAAACAACAACAACAACAGCAACAACAACAATAATGATCAGCCACCCCAGTTCCCTCTCCCTGCCCCCTCTCCCACCACCCTGTCCCAACCCTTTATTCAGATTCTGGATGCAAGTTAAAAAAAACAAACAAACAAAAACGCATACACATAAATCAGGAGGACAATGACATCCACGACAATGACGACATTATTATGGCCACACGCCACTTTTAGGCTTCTGCACTAAAACACTTTATAATCCATGCGAGTGTTTTGAGTCCTACCAAAGATTTAAGCCAACATTTATGTTAAACCGATAATTGATCAAAAGAACAACTCCCCAGCCATTATTATCCATGTATTTGAGAATTTCCACGGATGAAATCACAGTCTACGAATACATGACCTTCCCCTTATTGACCTAACATTTCCCCTTTGCACTCAGCCGTCACCCTATCTTTGCGCCAGCTGCAAGACCCCAAATAGTCCCATTCCTTACATTTCAATCTGTCTGCTTGGAACCACCTGGCTTGCCTTGATGGACTATGAAGAAAAGAAAGGAGGAGAAATCAACTTTCCAGAACGAAAAATTTTCCAATTAATTGTGCCATTTCAATCTGTCTGCTTGGAACCACCTGGCTTGTACCTTGATCCAGCTTTGTCAGGCCTTAGACAGTGCTGTCGATGTCGACAGGGATTGGCAGTCAGACAGTGCAGTAAGGGTAAATGACTGAAGTCCTGATGAGGGGAAGAAAAACAGAAGAATCCGTAGCGCACCGTTGGTGTGGACTTCTTTGTCATTAGGGGTTCATGTTGAATTTTTTGTCGATCTGTTTTTTACGTCTTTTTCACCATGTTTCTGCACTACAACCCTCTCCCTCTTCTCTTCTATTCTGTTCTGTTCTCTCTCTCTCTCTCTCTCTCTCTCTCTCTCTCTCTCTCTCTCTCTCTCTCTCTCTCTCTCGTTTGGATTTTCTTGTTTCTGTGTGTGTTCTCTCCCTGTCTCCCACTCTGTTTGTCTGTCTGTGTTCCCTTCTCTCCCCCGCCTTCCCTGTCTGTCTGTCTGTCTGTTTGTCTGTCTGTCTGTCTGTGCTTTTCACCCGCACTGGAACCAGTTTTCTAATTTGATCTTTCTTGAAAACATACAATCTGTTCAAGCACAAACTAAATGTGCTTTCCTTTTTTTCAAAGAACATGTTCATTAATTGGCATCAAATACCCTTTCCTCTTCTCTGAGCATCATGCACAGTGTGCATTGTACGTCACAGGCCTGTGTTTGACTGTATGGGCGTTAAAGTGTAAAATTATTTGCAGATTAGTAAACGCCTCTTCCTTTTATGTGACTCATTCCTATTGTCAGTACATTTGTCTGCAAATGATGTTTTGAATCTTGAACGCAACAGGCTTTTTATGCCAGGTTGATCTTTGACTCGAGTTACTATCACAGTTCAGTTCTGTCGGATCCAGTCAAGCAAACGTTGACGACAGGTTCTTCCTCTTAGAATTAAGCAGCCAGCGTCGTGGTTATGCTCTAAATGCCCGTGCCTCACCCTCACTCCCAAACCCACCCATCTCTCCTCAGTTCAACTCTGTTTGGCCTCATTGTATATGGTTCCGACATGGTTGAGAGAGAGAGAGAGAGAGAGAGAGAGAGAGAGAGAGAGAGGAGAGAGAGAGAGAGAGAGAGAGAGAGAGAGAGAGAATCGCTTACGGGAAGAAAGAGAAAGGGAGACAGAGATAATCACTCACAGAGAGAGAGAAAGAGAGAGAGAGAGAGAGAGAGAGAGAGAGAGAGAGAGAGAGAGAGAGAGAGAGAGAGAGAGAGAGAGAATCACAGAGTCGAACATGAACCAATACCATACTTCACGCACTACGCCCTTCGCGCTTGGTGCTAATGAAGTCCATCACAACTCGACCACACCCAGTCCTCTCGTCTTTGTCTCACTGCACCGACCCGAGGGAGGGGGGGGGGGGGGGGGGGGGGGGAACATAGATGAGAGATTGTTGTTTAAGCTTTGTTTGTCTGTTATTCCCCGAACAGCGACACTAGTGTCCCACTGCAGATTAGATCTTTAGTTTGTAGAGGTCCCCCGAGGGATCGATCGGCTGAACACGGCTCTCCTACACGCCCTTGCAATGTTGATTTCAACGGCATTGTCAGCAGTCCTGTGTATATCTTCTACCCAAACAGGCACCATCACAGACTATGTCATTAAGAACCTAAAAGAACAGTCTTTGGTGGCACCGCAGTTCTCTTCCCAACCGTGGTACCGTCTTCGTCTTCCTATTCTTCAAACTCAACTGATCCCGCCCTTGATACAGGGCTGAGGATCCTTCTGTGCGTTCATTATCAGGACAAAGACTGTTCAGAAAATGGTGTGCTGCAGCTGGGTCTCCGCCAAGGCGGAGGTACTGTGGTCGCTGAATAGGACTTGGCTGAGCCTTTGTCTTTGTGTAATAAATGTATTAGACCAGACTCCATAAGAAACAAAATGTCTGTAAAAACGTCATCGCATCAGGCTCTTTTTTCCCGGGGGAGAGAGGGGGGGGGGGGGGGGGGGGGGGGGGGGAGGGGGGGGGAGGAAGTTCCGGTGTGACGAAACGTAATCACTCCTCGCTCAAAACCATCCCCCCCCCCCCCTTCCCTGCTGAAAGGGCAGGTGCTTTTACACATCCCTCGGGGAGTAAAATCCAGACCGAGCTGTCCCGTTATTCCCAACTCACTCCAAAATTGTCAGTGCCACACACGACAAATATTAAAAGTTAAACAAATATTACACATTAAATCACAGTGCACTTGAACTTGAATGCGGGGGGGGGGGGGGGGGGGGGGGGGGGGGGGGGGGGGAGGAGGGGGGGTAAGGATTCTGGGCCTGAGCTACAACTACCCCGTTCTCTTCCCCTTTTCCAAAACCACGCCCTAGTAAGTGGTATGGGACATGGTGCAGAAACACCCCATGAAACGGTCCGAGGTAGGGCTCATTTTCACCTCCCTTTCAGTAGAGCGGGTGAGTTAGACCATGTGCTTTTTCTCATCCGCTGACGTTTTTTTTTTTTACTTTTTCACAATATCACTCACTCCTTAAAGCTATCATGGTCGTTTGTCGAAGAGAGAAGTACGGTGAGGTAATGTTGCTTTTAGCCCAGCCGACTGCAAAGAACCATGTCAGGGCTGTTAGTGCGTCGAAGTCAACCAACAAGTCATTCATAAATAAAAACAAACAAACAAACACAAAAGAAAACCCAACAACAACAAAAACCATTCACACAATCCTTGAAAATGCACCTTCTAAAAACACACCCAGAAATTTCATTTAAGATTTTTTTCCTGTAAAATCTTAGATCCAGTAAAAAAAATGTTGATCTCTTTCAGAAATTCGAAGACCCCATTTCGTGGGACATCCCTGAACAAGGTTTTCATGGAGTCTGCGTAAAATGCTTATGTCTCACAAAATAATTGTTGTCCATACATAATTCAGTCCGCTAATAGCTGAGCTGCACTGGCCACCTGTGTTTCTGACAGTAGACAGCACGATGTAAACCCCTCTGTCAGGCTGTTAACAAAATGATCTGTTGACGGTGACTGTAGTACTAATTTTTCCAACGCTCTCGTCCCATCTACGTTACCATGTTCGTGTCTGTGTCACACGACTAATCTTGAATTTCGTTTAAAATATTCGACGCCGCCACACTGCTCTTTACAATTATCATGGTCTCAGTTCAATTTTGTGTGTCTATCAAAAATTATGAGATGACCTTAGAGGTCGATTATGGGTAAGATATGACTGCGACTGGACCCGACGCGCAGACGAAATGCCCAAACACAAGTCAAGGACGGTATTCAAGCCCCAGTCGTTGAGGACATTTGATACAGTCCGGACATTGACCGATATTGACAAGATAGTACGGTTTAAAACGAAATCTCCTGTTAGAAATTTGTCGTGAGTTTATGTTGGATTTGCCGTTTTGTTTTTCTTTCACCTCCTCTCTTCTTCTACACCCGGTGTTTTGCAGGCATAAGGCAAAGAGGTGATGGTGGTGGTGGTGGGCAGTTGTCTACGTATGTGCTGGAGCGGTGCCTGGTTTGATACTGGAGTACTGTATTGTTGTTACGGCGTCTTGCTCTGTTTCTTCATGCAGCCTCCCCACCACTATCCCAACACCTCTTCTTTTCTCTCATCTAACATCACTACTGTGCATGAGATGTTTAATACGGTACTCCATTCTTTCACTGTTATATCAGATGGTCTCATGTACTTAAAACAAAAAATCCTCTGAAAAAATAAACACCCACACACACACACACACACACACACACACACACACACACACACACACACACACACACGCACACACACACACACACACTCACACAGGCAGGCAGACAGACACACAGACACACAGACACACACACACACACACACATACACACACACAGGTGATGAACGCCTATGCGGGCGCGCACACACACATCCGTTCTCTCTCTCTCTCTCTCTCTCTCTCTCTCTCTCTCTCTACACACACACACACACACACACACACACACACACACACACACACACACACACACACACACACCCCCAAACCGAACCAAACCCAGCCAAACCAAACCGAAACAAAAAATGCGCCAATGACTTTGCACTCCTTCCAGTCTCGTATTGTTGTTGTTGTTGTTGTTCTTGTTCTTGTTCTTGTTGTCATTTTATGATTAACAGTTGAAAGGGATTAGGAACCATTGCTACTACATACACCCAAACATAAAGAAACTCTGTATGGTGGTGGGGGGGGGGGGTGGCGGGAAAGAGGAAATGATGTGTGTGGCTAGCTTGGCAATTTTTTTTATCTGCTGACAATACAGAGAGAGAGAGAGAGAGAGAGAGAGAGGAGAGAGAGAGAGAGAGAGAGAGAGAGAGAGGGAGAGAGAGAGAGAGAGAGAGAGAGGAGCCCTGATAGCCATGCAAAACTGAAGGCAAACCAGCCGTTCAACAGCTTGTTCACATACTGGCTCGAGGTGTAATCGTGCGAGAGGAGAAAGCCCTGAGCGGCCTCTCAGTTGTGTGTGGTTGAGTCCCTGTTCGACCTCTTCGTTGGTTAGCTGCATTGAGGTTTAACGTCCACGGCCATCTCAGCCAGGGTGGCGCTCTCCTGCTTCTCTCAGACATCAGAAATCGTCTGACGCTGAAGGAAAAACAAAGCAAAGCAAACAAAGCCCTTTCTCATTGGCGCCTTACGTTCTAGGACAGTTCGTTTTGATTAGTTCGTCCACTGTTGTGTTCTTCGGTGTGTGTGTGTGTGTGTGTGTGTGTGTGTGTGTGTGTGTGTGTGTGTGTGTGTGTGTGTGTGTGTGTGTGTGTGTGTGTGTGTGTGTGTGTGTGTGTGTGTAGATGGACGTAACCCTCTCTGCCTGTCTGTCTGCCTGTCTGTCTGTCTGTCTGTCTGTCTGTCTGTCTGTCTCTCTCTCTCTCTCTCTCTCTCTCTCTCTCTCTCTCTCTCTCTCTCTCTCATCGTCATCACTTAGCTGTGCCCTGCACACCTTGAACCAAAAACAGGCACGACTGAACTCGACACAAAGCGACTCAGGAACAGCACGGTCTCCTCCGGTAAGTTGCCTCGTGACGACTGCTCCCTGTGGACTGCTGTCTTGGGTCCTCGAACAAGACCCTCGTGGATGTGGCTGTGTATAGAGGATCCCGAATGAGAGGCATAGGGGGAAAATGCCACTGATAGAACAAGAAAGAGGACACAGCACCTCCCCCCCCCCCCACCCTCCTGTCCCACCCCGCCCCACCCCAATAAGACATATACGGTAAGAAAGGTAGTCCAGCGGGTAACATACACGCTTACAATGGTTTGCGGTTCGAATCTCCTCCCGGACGGGTTTTTTCACCAGATCCTTACTGGTGTTTTGGGGTGCTAGTCTTTCAGATGAGTCGGGAAACGAAAGTGTGATGTAAGGCATGCATTAAACACACCTAAAATACGCTTGGCAACAGGGAGAGGGGGAGGGAGGGGGAGGGGGGTGTTTCTTGATCACATTCTGTCGAAAAAGTCCACTTTGGTGGTAAACAAATATATACAGGTCGAAAAAAGAAATGGATTTCGCAGTGGTACGACGACACACCCTCTCTGGGGACAGTATCTTCCATGTCACACACACACATTTATTTTGATAATGAAGGTACATAATACAATGCAAGGCAAGGCTTCAGGATGCATGTCTTAAGGAAGCCGCGTGTTGTTATACTGACAATATGCTGAAGGAAACACCGGTCGCAAGCGAGCGAGTGAACGGTTCAGGAATTGAACGACATTCAGAACTCTTTCAAACGTCGGTCTAGTTTCGGTTGTATTGATGCGGTCCTGCCGATTGCATAGTGTCTTTCAGCTGTCAACACGTGGAGGAATACAGTCTCGACCTTATCCCCCTCCTCACTGCTTTCACTCCCCATTCCTCAGACACAGACCACGATACAGATGTTCAGTTATAAAAGTGCTTTTTGTTTTAAATGACACGATGACTAATAATCTACTGACATCCCTGAGGCTGATGAAACTAGCTCATGCTTGGAGCTGGTAATCTCCCCCCCCCCCCCCCCCCCCCCCCCCCTGAATTTTCACCCCCAGATAAAAGAATTTTTAAACAACCACATTTGAATGCAATGGAAAGAAAATACAATAAAAAAAGCCACGCGAGCAGAAAGACAATGCAGAATAGAGCGCTTGTGTCTACCCTGGACCATGTCTACAGGATTAACACCCACTGGTCGGATCACACACACACACACACACACACACACACACACACACACACACACACACACACACAACGCGCGCGCGCGCACACACACACGCATACACACACACACACACCATCACCACCAAAAAAAATATATGTTACACATCAGAACAACAGCAGGAAACGATTTTTTTTTCAAATAATTTATAGAGGTAGGAGAAGGACTATGTAGAAAGACGAACATATATTATAAAAAAAAAAAAAAGAAAGAAATAAAAGAAGGGAGGGAGGGGGGGGGGGGGGGGGTGGGGAGGAAGAAGGAATCAAGGAGAGTGACAGGATAGAGAAAATCACAAGCGCTGGAAATTCCTGAAGGAAGGGAGATAACTTGTGCAGGAAAAGCCGGCGACCTCACAGGGATGTACCCCGGTCCAGACAGACCAGCTGGGGGTACAACGTCTGACTGCGTAGGTCACTGGGTCAGCCTACCCCTGTGTTTCAGCACTGGAAGACCCTGCGGTTGACAAACTGTTTGGTTGATCTTATTTCTTCATTATTGCTTTTGTATGAAATTTGCCGTTATGAATTCGGTACTGAAAGGCGACTATTGTTTTCATTTTGCAGGGGAACAGCTGAAATGCGCAGGATACCTGCCGGGACGTTGGTTAAGAATATGCATTGTGCACAGAACACACTAGCAGTCTTTTTAACCTTGTAGCATCAAAGGCCAGCTGATCACACAAGATCTCCTTAAGGTTGACAACACATCGATATCGATCAGAGAGCGTTACTCTTTATGATATAATGGGAGGAACAATAGTGGTGCATAAATAGAAAAGATTACCTTTCTAACGCATAAAAACTGCATTCATCTCGCTGGTATAGGCAGAATATAAATCGGATTTTGACCGGAAAAGAAGCTGTATCAAAGAAGTGGATATGTGCATTTTTCTTTTTCATTGTGTCTCTTTTATCCATTTTAAAATAAGTGTTTAACTGCGTAATTCGTGAGTTTGGTAAACGTCATTGTGACCGGTCAACACCAGCAGCTCATTGCAAGGATTGGGGCTATTCAGGCGTGGTGACCGGAACCCGGACTGAATTAAAAAAAAAACAACAAAACGGTGGGTGTCTGCAGCATTGAGATCTCGCGCGAGAACAAAAGGATGACGCGAGAAAGGACAGCCATGGCGGACATCTATCTGTCCTTCCGGTATCGACCATCTCGCCATGCACATCGATCTGCCAGCGGCCGGGACAGATCCGATCTGGCAAAGACCTGAAGGCATCGTGCCGTGTGAGTATGGGCTGAAATGTTGCGCAACTGGTCGGAAGAGAAGGAAGGCAGAAGAGCACCGACTGGACAGCGAGGCAGGGCTCTGGAAAAACGGTTTATTGTGCGACATCGGGGTGGCTGTTGGCAAGGCCTTTGTTCCAGAGAGACTCTTGTCAGGGGAAGTTAGGGTATTAACTCTCTTCTGCCGCCAGATGGAGTGGGATGCATTGTCGCCTGTTGTTTGTAGTCCCTCTCTACAAACTCTGTCCCTTTTAAAGCAAGTCTCTCACTGCTCAGAGTAAGATGAAGGACAACGATTGAAATCACGAGGTTTTTCATGTTACACACTTCCCCATAACTATCCGTTCTTCAGTAGCATGAGCTTGAGTTGAGGTAGAAATCGTAAAGCATTGCTCAATTCTGCCATTGTCTAGTTGCTAAATGATGGCACCGAAAGTGTTAATATTTGTGTGGAAAAAAAAAAAACCCTGGCCGCTAGTAGTAATCAAGTAATCAACTTTCAGTGCCGATAACCTGAGTTTGAAAGGCGACCTTTAGAACAGCAGAGTTATTGCATCCTAGATTGTCTGATGACCGTGCAGTTTATTTGTTTGTTGTTTAAAATAGTCGCTGGTGGATGTTTCCTCTTTTAGTCAGTCTGTTCTCTACATTATAGCTACAGACATATAAGCGATCAGGTCAGCTTCTACATTTGAGTTATTGCTTCTCAGTTATCTGGCAGATAATTAAATAGACAGACAGACAGATAGACAGACCGGCGCACGCACTCACACACACACACACACACACACACACACACACACACACACACACACACACACACACACGTACGCAATACGCACGTGCGCAGTCACCCACGTACACGCACGCAGACACACACAGAAACATCAGAGAGAGAGAGAGAGAGAGAGAGAGAGAGAGAGAGAGAGAGAGAGAGAGAGAGAGAGACAGACAGACAGACAGACAGACAGACAGAAACAGAGACAGAGACATAAACAGAGAGTCAGATTCACATGCACACACTAATGCTGACACATGCGTATACTCACAAACCATACATGCAAGCACACGCGCACGCACGCACACGACCAGAAACAATATCACTCTCGACAGTACGTCTGTTAGCCAACTATTGTTAAGAAAGAAAATCAACGTCACTACGTGATCTCAGCTTACAATGAGTAACGGAAGGCCTCAGGCACACAGAGAGAAGAAAATAACTGAGGTAGTGAATACCAAAGTCTGATTTTGTTTCAAGAAAGACCGCTTCACGGTTGATCATAGTCACACTGTCAGCATGAAAACAGAAATCAGATGTTGCCTTTCGTAGCATAGACACAATTAAGCTTTCTACACAGTAACATATACTTGCTCTGGTCTTTGTATTGAAGCTGAATTAAAAGCGAGTTACTTCGTTGTGTGTGTTTATAAAAACGCACACAGTTGTGCTAAAGCGAGAATGAGACTCAGAATCAAACTGTCTCCGTATATACAATGTTGAAGCGTGTCAAACAGGGAGACGTGTGTAGCCTTGTTCTCTTTTCTTTATTTGGCGCTCGGAATTGTACATAACGGGACGCACGGTGTGCCATTTTTTTTATGTTGGGTATACTTGAATCATCTTTTCTTTCATCAGGTGACATGCTGGTATTTCTAAAACCACAGCAGGACTACCAAGTAAGTTAAGTAGCTTAATGTGGGTATTCTCTACATCAACTACTAGTTCTTATCAGAAATATATCTTTTCGAAACGTGTTAGCGAATATGAAATTAATTTACTTTTCAGTTCACGTACAGCTCCAATTCAAATGATCATTCATAATTTTCAGTTCACGTTAAGCTCCACTTCAAATGATAATTCATAATTTCGGTAAGGTGTCGACCTATTACTTTCTTTAAAGTGGCTTCTGTTTTGCTTCCGCGTGTCGATGAGCCTTTGTTTGGAGTATTTTAAGAGATCGTTTAAGGGTTGAAATCCTGTTAACTACAGAGAAAAAAAAGTAACATTTCGAGGAAGTTATTCTCATATTGACATCCATGTTCGCTATCGTTGTTCATCTCGCTACCAATAAGCCTCAGAAAATAGCAAGCAAGCAGAGTAACTCTTGCTCCCATGATGAGTTATGAGTGATCTCACTGTTTTTGTTACTTATTGTTAAGCGTTTTCCTGCTTCAATTTAGATTTCCCTACAAACTCCAGTGAATTCAAAAATTAGCTGCAGAGGACTCGTTTTGAAAAGCGCAGAAGTGTGTCATAGTGCACTTCTCCTTAAATCCGTTTTTAGTTTCCCATTAAGAAATAATACAATACAAAATGTTACACACACACACACACACACACACACACACACACACACACACACACACACACACACACACACACACACAAGAGAGAGAGAGAGAGAGAGAGAGAGAGAGAGAGAGAGAGAGAGAGATGATGATGATGATGATGATGACGATGACCTCTCTCTATCCCTCTCTCTCCCCTCCATCCTACCGCCTCCCTCTCTCACTGTGTGTGTGTGTGTGTGTGTGTGTGTACGTGGGGAGGGCGGAGGGGGTGTTTACGCACCTACGCGGTCGGCAGGACTTCTAGCAATTAAAGGGGAGAATAAAAGAAGGAAAACAAAAACAAAAAGCCAAACAACAATCAGTCATCAATACAAAAAAAAAAAAAAAAAAAAAAAAAAAAAAAATCATCGTCGGCTCCGCGTCACTGGCTCATTCTCCGTTCTCGTGTTCAACTTCCGCCGCTTTACCTCCTGCCTGTCACGCCGGCTTGTTTCATCCGGAAGATTTAGGACCGCCGCCTACAGAAATGGCGGTTCGGAGCTGTTAATCGTTCCCCACTCTGCCAGCTCATGTCGTTCATTTTCACGCATTTCCTGCCTCTGGCCTGACCAATGAAAAAAAAGCCATTTGTCGCCCGTTGGCTCCCCTCCTCTGCTCCCCGCGAAACTGTCGCCATTAAAATCGCCCGGGCTAAAATAAAGCCGGTCTGTGTTTGAACAGTGGGCCTGTGTTTTAAGTGAGGGATAAACAGGGAACGACGTTAGTAATTAGAAGAAGATGAACAAATAAGTTATGGTGGTGAAAAACAATTGCAGGCCAACGTTTCAACCACAGCTGCTATGCGAGAAAATTACTGGGCAAAGATTATAGGGGGGGGGGGGGGGGGGGGGGGGGGGGGGGGGGGGGGGGAACGAATATGAGAAAGAAATAGATGGTGTTTAAGTGTAAATATAAAACTTTCCATAAGCAAGACTTCGAGACCATAGCTAAATGAATTTATTTAAGCATTTTATTTTTCTAATTTTTTTTTTATCTTTCTCTCCCCACCCCCCCCCCCACCTCTCTCCACTTTCCCCATGGTGGGAGAGAGAGCACGTGCTTGTTTGTAGGGGTGTGGATTGCAGGGGGGGGGGGGGAGAAGAAGAAAAAGGGTGAGGGGTTTTGGAGGGCAAAAGGGGTGCGGAGGATAAAAATGAGGGCAACAATATTGAATGAGAGAGCGAGAGAGAGAGAGAGAGAGAGAGAGAGAGAGAGAGAGAGAGAGAGAGGGAGAGAGAGAGAGAGGAGAGAGAGAGAGACAGACAGACAGACAGATAGACAGACAGAGAAGTGCTGTATTTTCGTTACATGAAGGCCTTACTCTTCACATCTCATTCTGAGAGCGTCCATTCCCATCTTCAACTGACCTTGTCTGGACATCTGTAAGGGAGATAATCTATGTTAGAGCTCGCATTCAGCAAGAGTGACCGCGCTGTTTTCATGGGACAGTTGCCGCTGGTGGGCACGCCCACAGCAGGTTTTGCCCATCACTCAGCTCAACAGTTCAATCAGAGAGAGAGAGAGAGAGAGAGAGAGAGAGAGAGAGAGAGAGAGAGAGAGAGAGAGAGGAGAAACTGTCAAATCGTGCGGGTATGTAATGCAGACAGTCGATATCCCCATCGTCATCCTGGCGTGCGCTTCAAATCAAATATTGAACTCGCAAGATCAGTTTGCTTGACCCATAAACTGAGAAAAGGAACTCTATTTGCAGTGGAAGAAGAAGCATTATTGGCCCCCTGATTCTTTTTACTGCCTGGAACAGGTTTATTGACGATGAACAGTGTGTTCCTTGTTGCGCTGACACAATAGTCGATCGGAACAGGTGAGTTGAACTGTGTCAGATGTTGTCATTCAAACATTACCGTCGCCATGGAGGTTTCGTTTTCACGGGAATGTGTTTGCCTGTTTGTTTATATGTTCAGAGTTACGCAAAAAACTGAGGAACCCATTTTGATAAAACTTCGTCTTAAGACAGAATATGGCCCAGGAAGGAAGCCATTCGATGTGGTGACGGATACACGGTGCAGTTCTGGGTCAAACGACAGATCCAGGTTCCTTATGATCTCTGTGTCGACCCAAAGACTTCAAACTGACAACAATCGGATCGAACACGTCACATTGTATGATATGACGTGGTCATCAAACAAAGATACAAATGCATTCAAACACTGCATTCAAACACGTGCCCGAGCAAGCAAGCGCGCGTGTATGTTGCACGCGCACGCTCGGACGCCTGTTTGAATGCAGCGGAGACTGTCGATATGTATGATACATTCATTTGAAATATCTTGTTTACTGTTAGGACAATCTAGAACGACCGGTCGTTAGCATAGTTTTATTCATATTTCCTTTTAGGTAATACCCCGTGCTGCCCACCCCCATCCCCCACTCCTCCCTTACCGTCCACCTCGTCCTCCATTCCCCGCTCCCTCGCTCCCTCCCCCTCTCCCCCCCTCCCCCCCCCCCCCCCCCCCCCTCCCCTCCAGTCCTCGTCTCTCCACAGTCCTACTTCTCTGTAGTCTCGCCGTAGTACTAGGGCAATAACATGTTCGCAGTGGCGGGTGAGTATATCCATCCTCCCTCTCCAGTCTCCAAGTCTGTCTCTCAGACCAACAGCCGTCCCTCTCCAGTGGCATTTCAGCCACGCCGCTCATTCCGCCTCCGTGTCCACAGCCACAATCCTCCCTGTCGACAGCCACAGTCCTCCCTGTCCACAGCCACAATCCTCCCTGTCCACAGCCACAATCCTCCCTGTCCACAGCCACAATCCTCCCTGTCCACAATCCTCCCTGTCCACAGCCACAATCCTCCCTGTCCACAGCCACAATCCTCCCTGTCCACAATCCTCCCTGTCCACAATCCTCCTTGTCCACAAGCACAATCCTCCCTGTCCACAGCCACAATCCTTCCTGTCCACAGCCACAGTCCTCCCTGTCCACAGCCACAATCCTCCTTGTCCACAGCCACAATCCTCCCTGTCCACAATCCTCCCTGTCCACAGCCACAATCCTCCCTGTCCACAATCCTCCCTGTCCACAATCCTCCCTCCACAGCCACAATCCTCCCTGTCCACAATCCTCCCTGTCCACAATCCTCCCTGTCCACAGCCACAATCCTCCCTGTCCACAGCCACAATCCTCCCTGTCCACAGCCACAATCCTCCCTGTCCACAATCCTCCCTGTCCACAATCCTCCCTGTCCACAATCCTCCCTGTCCACAGCCACAATCCTCCCTGTCCACAATCCTCCCTGTCCACAATCCTCCCTGTCCACAGCCACAATCCTCCCTGTCCACAGCCACAATCCTCCCTGTCCACAATCCTCCTGTCCACAATCCTCCCTGTCCACAGCCACAATCCTCCCTGTCCACAGCCACAATCCTCCCTGTCCACAATCCTCCCCCTGTCCACAATCCTCCCTGTCCACAGCCACAATCCTCCCTGTCCACATCCTCCCTGTCCACAATCCTCCCTGTCCACAGCAACAATCCTCCCTGTCCACAATCCTCCCTGTCCACAATCCTCCCTGTCCACAGCCACAATCCTCCCTGTCCACAATCCTCCCTGTCCACAATCCTCCCTGTCCACAGCCACAATCCTCCCTGTCCACAATCCTCCCTGTCCACAGCCACAAATCCTCCCTGTCCACAGCCACAATCCTCCCTGTCCACAGCCACAATCCTCCCTGTCCACAGCCACAATCCTCCCTGTCCACACAATCCCTGTCCAACAGCCACAATCCTCCCTGTCCACAGTCCACAATCCTCCCTGTCCACAGCCACAATCCTCCCTGTCCACATCCTCCCTGTCCACAGCCACAATCCTCCCTGTCAACAATCCTCCCTGTCCACAATCCTCCCTGTCCACAGCCACAATCCTCCCTGTCCACAATCCTCCCTGTCCACAATCCTCCCTGTCCACAGCACAATCCTCCCTGTCCACAATCCTCCCTGTCCACAGCCACAATCCTCCCTGCCCACAGCCACAATCCTCCCTGTCCCAGCCACAATCCTCCCTGCCCACAGCCACAATCCTCCCTGTCAACAGCCACAGTCCTCCCTGTCCACAATCTCCCTGTCCACAATCCTCCCTGTCGACAGCCACAATCCTCCCTGTCCACAATCCTCCCTGTCCACAATCCTCCCTGTCCACAGCCACAATCCTCCCTGCCCACAGCCACAATCCTCCCTGCCCACAGCCACAATCCTCCCTGTCCACAATCCTCCCTGTCAACATCCACAGTCCTCCCTGTCCACAATCCTCCCTGTCCACAATCCTCCCTGCCACAGCCACAATCCTCCCTGTCCACAATCCTCCCTGCCCACAGCCACAATCCTCCCTGCCCACAGCCACAATCCTCCCTGTCCACAATCCTCCCTGTCAACAGCCACAGTCCTCCCTGTCCACAGTCACAATTCTCCCCGTCCACAGCCACAATCCTCCCTGTCCACAATCCTCCCTGTCCACAGCCACAATCCTCCCCGTCCACAGCCACATCCTCCCTGCCCACAGCCACAATCATCCCCTGTCCACAGCCACAATCCTCCCTGTCCACAGCCACAGTCCTCCCTGTCCACAGCCACAGTCCTCCCTGTCCACAGCCACAATCTGGCTTGTCCCCACCACAGCCCCAGCATCGGCAATTGGCAAGGAGAATCGATGTCATGAGGCAAACCTATCGAAGGAGACACTGCACTGCTGCCGAGTCCGTTCGGTGGTGTGTTAAGTGGTGCCTGTTCTGATCCATCATACTGCAGGACACCCACCTACTAAAGTCTCCCTATTGACAATAATAACTGCTTGGTCGCGGAGTCAGGGTATTTGAGGTCTTCCGTCTGGAGGGGGCACCATCACGTCTGCACAACACAGTCCCTATGAATTTGTCGATATCAGTGACGCCCGACAGAGCCTCACCAAGTGCAGAGATGCAGAGAGGAAATCCAAGCGGATGTCGCCATGAGAGCAGAGCACAAAGGGCCACAGAATGTAAGATCTTCTTTTTGTATGCTGATCGAAGAGGATGAGAATGATGAACGTGATGTTATTAATTGCCATTCTGGTCTGAAACTGCATGACAGGGCTGTAATATACGCTTACTTTCATGACATATCCAAGCATCAACCAGGCCCAAGAGATACAGACACTTGCAGTGTTGGTCAGAAAATTTGAGCAATGCTATCTGAAATCCGTTAAGTGGATGAAACTCGACTGTGTGGTCCCAGTCTTCCCAAATGAACCCATGGCAAACTCAACATTGGGGAGGAACCGGTCGGTGAAAAAAAAAAAAAGAATCCCACAAATAAATTCTTCTGATTGGAATCGAACTCACGGTCTTCCAGTTGGGAATCCGCGACGTTGACCACTTCGCCACGGCGGCTGGTGACCAGCTGATTGTAGCCCCGGAATATCCGCTGGTGGGTGCTGGTTCGACGGAGATATAAAAAAAAAAAAAAAAAAACAGAAAAAGATGGAGAAGAAAACTTCAGAGAAAGAAGTTGTAAGAGAGAAAGAGAGAGAGAGTGAGACAGACACTGTACAGACACCGTTTACAGGTAAGCCCTGACAGCAACGGGGCGTGAGAATGGCAATTGACAGACTTAACGGCAAACACTTATAAGTGAATAATAAAAAAAAAAAGGACCTAGCAAGATCTCGCAATATCACAACTGTCCTAAAAACTGTTGTAGGCCTCTCTCCTCCTTCCCTTCACCCTCTCCCTCACACATACACAAGCGGATGAGCTGCTTAAAGTGCATGAAACTTTTCTTCCATGTTTTGTCTTTTTTTTTAAAGAAAGAAGAGGGAGTCCAAAAACACTTCCCCCCGCCCTGGATTTGCCCTTGAACACACACACACACACACACACACACACACACACACACACACACACACACACACACACACACACACTCACACACACACACACACACACACACACACACACACACACACACACACACACACACACACACACACACACACACACGCACACACACGCACATACACACACACGCACACACATACACACATCCTGCACGCACGAACGCAGAACGCACACACGCATACACATGCACGCACACACTTACTTCGATAATTCTTATTTTTCGTAAACCACCAATCCATAGAAAATGCGCAGTAAGCGCGGAAATGTTAATACATGTACATACCACACAAAGTTGATACAAAACATTGATTTGTTTCGTTTTTTTTCTCCTGCAAGTCACAAGCTTACACTACACTTCGCAAACGACATGAATTTTTTTTTCTTTGTCACTAGATAATGTCAAATTGCCATGGCATCTTTTACGGAAAATGTTGCGTCCTCTTCAAATGTCTGCATAAGTAGAACAGCTAAAAACACAACGGTGTGTCATCCTCAATGTTGTTTTCCTCCGCCCACATTTGGCACGATTTATAGTCGGATATTTCATACCATTTGTGGTCTGCGTTAAGCGGAGCTTCCTCCAAGTCAAAAATGTCGTTGACATTTCATGTACGCCATTTTTTGTGTAACAATCATAAGGCTTAAAAAAAAAGGGAACTACTTTAAACGAGTTTTACAAGAGAGAAAAACGATTATCGTCTATTTCGATGCTACCCTGCAAGGTTTCTCTTGAAGAACAAATTCAGTACAGGCCTAATGCAGACAACAAACAAACAAACAAATTAAAAAAAAAACTGTACATTGTTGCCTACTTTCTGATAAACGGGAGACAGACTATACCGAAGGCAATTTGGGTCGTTAATGTTTGTAAAACAGACACCCAGTTAATTTTCTTTTTGTTTTATGTTATCGAGAGAGAGAGAGAGAGAGAGAGAGAGAGAGAGAGAGAGAGAGAGAGAGAGAGAGAGAGAGAGAGAGAGAGAGAGAGAGAGAGAGAGAGAGAGACACAGACACAGACACAGACACACACACACACACACACACACACACACACCTGCTCGCACGCACGTAACCAAGCAAGCAAGCGCACACACGTACACACACGCACGCACGCACACACACACACACACACACACACACACACACACACACACACACACACACACACACACTGAGAGAGAGAGAGAGAGAGAGAGAGAGAGAGAGAGAGAGAGAGAGACAGAGACAGAGAGCATTTGCTATACAGTTTTAGTGACGTACACATATGCAGTACGCGTATTAAATGTGTTGCGCATGATGACGTGGTTTTCGGCTTGTTTAAGTGGGTGTCGATTTCGAACATAGTCGAGTGCATACAGGTAACACATGTCGCAGGCAAAAAGCACCAGGAATATATCTACCAGTGCAGTGGATTTGCTTTGTCTTTTGAGAGTGAGGAACAGTCTCCCTTGCAGAGGGCTGCATTTCAGGGCGAGTTTCTTGCCCTTCATAATCCTCGCAAGATGGCGGTCCTGGCTCGACGAATTGCGTTCGCTTTTATGCCATCAATCGCGGTCGAACAAAATCAAGGGCGGAGAAGTAAGCGAATTTGGCGAAGAGCACAATCCATGCATACATTAATCAACAGAAAAAAAAAGGAAGAAAGAAAAGAAAGAAAGAAAAAAAGACATAGAGGTTGAAACACCTCAATCTACACCAAGATACAGGAGTGAAACATTCTAATCTACACCATGAAAAGAGGTGAACACACTTTAATCTACAGCAAGAAAAGACACAGAGGTGAAAACACTTTAATCTACTCCAAGAAAAGACACAGAGGTGAACACACTTTAATCTACACCCAGAAGAGACATAGAGACGAAAACACTTTAATCTACACCAAGAAAAGACACAGAGGTGAACACACTTTAATCTACACCAAGAAGAGACACAGAGGTGAACACACTTTAATCTACACCAAGAAAAGACACAGAGGTGAACACACTTTAATCTACACCCAAGAAAAGACACAGAGGTGAACACACTTTAATCTACACCCAGAAGAGACACAGAGATGAAAACATTTTAATCTAGCCTATTTTTAAAAGGGACATACGTGAAAACACTTCAGTCAGTACCACGACACACAGAGGTGAACACACTTTAATCAACACCAGGAAACGACACAGAGGTGAACACACTTTAATCTACACCAAGAAGAGGCACAGATGTGAACACACTTTAATCTACACAACGAAAAGACACAGAGCTGAAAACACTGTTATCTACACAACGAAAAGACACAGAGGTGAAACCCACTCAATCTGTACCAAGACACAGAGGTGAAAACACTGTAATCTACACAACGAAAAGACACAGAGGTGAAAACACTGTAATCTACACAACGAAAAGACACAGAGGTGAAAACACTGTTTATCAACACAACGAAAAGACACAGAGGTGAAAACACTGTAATCTACACAACGAAAAGACAGAGGTGAAACCACACTTCAATCCGTACCAA
>JADBJO010000517.1:349292-356792 GCA_016801955.1 Conus betulinus | reverse complement strand
TGTGTGTGTGTGTGTGTGTGTGTGTGTGTGTGGAGGGGGTGGTGGTGGTTGAATAGATGGGTGGGCGGATGCGTGGGTGTGGGTGTTCTGACGTGTACTTCTGCGAGAACCGTTGCGCCTGGGCAGTGCTTTGAAAACAGCCCCCCAGACAGCCACAGGGAAACCACGGGGCAGCCAGGAATGGTCACCGGAGACGAGGTAATAGGCCTGTAATGAAACGCTAACGGCCCATCATCTTCCAGCCTCCCTCCCAACGGGGGCTGCTGGAAGGGTTGAGGGGGCGGCGGGGGGAGGGGGGGGGGAGGCGGGGCGGCGGAGGCGGAGAGGGATGGTTCAGGTTGGTAGATAAAGGGGGTGGGGTGGGGGGAGTGGAATGCTGAGGTCCAGGATGACGGCCAGGACGCTCACAGCTGCTGCCCCTTCCCTCCTCTCCCTCTCCAACCCGCCCTCCCAGTCCCCCCCCCCCCCCTCCCCCCCCCACACACCCTCCTCATCACCCCTGTTTTCTATGACAAAGAGTTGCACCGTTCAAGACAGACGATCCGTTCCGCTGTTGCGTGAGACTGATCCGAAAATGGATCGGCAAACCAGTTGGTTGTTGCATCAGAGAGATGCGGAAGACAAAAGTTTCTCTGTGACGAAGGCGGCTCGCTTCGGGTTTCTCATGAGTGGTCATAGTAATACAATGTTTCCCACCAGGGTTTATGGCTAGTGTGTATTTTGTGTTGTTGTTGTTGTTGTTGTTATTGTTGTTGTTGTTGATGATGTTGTTTTTACTGGTTTGTTTGTTTGTAGTTTTTGTTTTACCCTTCTGTGATAAAAAAAAAGAAGATGAAGAGAAGAAAGAAAAAAAAAAAAGGAAGAAGGAAAGAAAGAAAAGAAAGAAAGAAAAGAAAAGAAAGAAAAAGAAAAGAAGGAAAGAAAGGAAGGAGCAAAACAAAAAAAAAGAAAAAAAGACAAAAGAAATAAAGAAAGAAAGAAAGAAGGAAAGAAAAGAAGGAAAAGAAAGGAAAAAAAAGAAAAAAAGAAAGAGAGAAAAAGAAAGACAGAAAGAAAGGAAAAAAAAAAAAGGAAAGGAAAGAAAAAAGAAAGAAAGAAAAAGAAAGAAAGAAAGAAAGAAAAAAAAGAAAGAAAAAAAGCGCAAACAGAAACAACATGTCGACGTGCAAGTGCTCTTTGAGGTCTGGCATTTTTCTGGGTCTGTCTGTGTACGTGGCAGATGTTCTCCTGGAGCTCATTCTTTTCGTGGCAGCTGCCGTGACATTGAATGTATGTCTGAAACGTTTCCAGGTGTTCTACCTCCTTCTGTCTGTCTGTTTGTCTGTCTGTCTGTCTGTCTGTCTGTTTCTCTGTCTGTCTTGTCTGTCTTTGTCCTATCTCTCTATTTATATATTTTTTTCTCTCAATTTCTTCTTGTAATTCTTGTTCTTTTCTTCTCCTTCTCTCGCGTTTCTTCTTCTTCTTCTTCTTCTTCTTCTTCTTCTTCTTCTTCTTTCTTCTGCCTTACCCCCACCCCAACCCCCCCTCTCTCTCTCTTGTCCATTTGTATGTCTGTCTCTCAGCCTCTGTCTGTCGATCAGTCTGTCTGCCTGTCTCTTTGTTGGTCTCCCTCCCCCCCCCCCCTCTCTCTCTCTCTCTCTCTCTCCTTTGATCTATATTTGAAATTGTTTGATGTCCAGCTCGTTCAAAATGAGGCTGAGACAAAGGGTCTTTAAAACACACCTCGCTATTGACTCCCACCACTTGCTCCCGCTGAGAAAGTCCTTAGTTGGTTGAAATGCAAGACCGTAATTGCTTTTTCTAAGGCGGAGTGATGAGGTATCCCATTTCCGTACACTCCCTGTAGGCCTTACTGGTATTCGGTGTTCGTTATCGAGGTCCAATATTTCCTGAAACATTAAACACTGCGCAGGAGCACAGGACTGGTTTGTTTGTCCCCTTAGCACAAATATGTTCAACATCATATATCTATCCTGCTATCAAATCTGCTGCCCGTCGCCCTGGTGAAGTACTCAGCGAGACTGTCTTGCAGGTTGGGAGGTTGTGGGTTCGACTCCCATACAGGCCAATCTGTATGGGTTGGATTCCCACACAGGCCAATCTTTATGGGTTGGATTCCCCACACAGGCCAATCTGTATGGGTTGGATTCCCACACAGGCCAATCTGTATGGGTTGGATTCCCATACAGACCAATCTGTATGGGTTGGATTCCCATACAGGCCAATCTGTATGGGTTGGATTTCCATACAGGCCAATCTGTATGGGTTGGATTCCTAGACAGGCCAATCTGTATGGGTTGGATTCCCAGACAGGCCAATCCCTATGGATTGGATTCCCATACAGGCCAATCTCTATGGGTTCGATTCCCATACAGGCCCATCTGTATGGGGATTTTGAAAGCTCTTCTCGGCATCTGTTCAGAGATGACTGTCATGGCTTCAAATGAGAAGATTTGAACCACACAATAGAGTTTTTAACATGCATGATAGACACATCTCTGAGAGTAGTGATCGTATTTTCTGACCCTAACTGCAGGTGACCCGTGTCTCTCGGGCCTGGTGAATGTTGGAATAATATTTCTTTTTATGAACGGTAAGCATTGCCCCGTCAGTGTAGTCTCAAAACAGAATGGAATTGCATGACGTCATCTTCATTATCATCATTAATTATCATTCATTAAAAAGATAGTCTCAAATCATCGAAACCTTTATCCCCTTCCTTTTGTGAGGAGCACAGCTGTGATCTCCTGTGCACATTAATGGCGGTGTCAAGTTGCTCAAGTAGCGGGTGTCGGATAATTCATGGGGACTGTCATTGGATGGATACAGCACTGGGAGGGAACACTCATAAGACCAGCTCCACAGCTACGTAATCTTGTTGTTGTCAAAGGGGTTAGGGGCTGGGGCGGGGCTTTGTCGAACCAAAACAAACAGCCACTACTGAACACCACCGAAGTGACCCCACTACAGTGCAGTGTCTTCTCCGGAAGGTTGCCTGGTTGGGGGTGGGGGGGGGGTGGGGGACTCGATGATTATCATTGTTTCCTGTGAAGTGCCGGTTCTGGGGCTTCAATGGCATAAACCTGGATAAAAGTTGGATGTGGGCGGGGGGGGGGGGGGGAGGAGGGGGGGGGGGGGGGGGGGGGGGGAACAGAGTAATGCCATTGGAATACACGAAGAAAAAGAAATGAAATTCCCATAATTGGATTGAACAGATCGGGGTTCTGTCACTCGCCTGCTGGTCGACCCTCGCCTCATATGTTTTGCAGCCTATAGGACATTCACCATTGAGGACTGGAAGTGATGGAAGGTCTTGTCTAACACGAGATCATCAGCACGTTTCAACCTGACCGGCGAGAAAGAAGACTTTGTATTCATCTTACGTTTGTCTCTGCGCCCCATTTGTTTGGCTCGACTGTCCGTCAGCAAGGTTATGTAAGAAATAAACTTTGTTGAACCACACTTCGTTAAAAAAAAAAAAAAGGGGAGGAAAAAAGCTGGCTTGTGGACGAAAAACGGTCACACGACATTTAGTGCAGACCTGTGGAACGGATCGACTATCATTCCGTGAAATCATTGCAATTTTTGACATGTGAAAAAAAAGCCTGAGCTGATTTTTAGCCACAGTTACTGGAAAGCTGGCGATGCAGGTTAATGAAGAAACCATCAAATGTTGGTGTGATCCCATTCAGCACGAACGCTGTTGAATTAATATTGTTTAGAACTGATTACTTTTTTTTATATAGCAAAATACATATTCACTATTAACTTAAACTTTCTAATGATGTCAATGCTACCATTTTCTCTGTTTTTGTTTTTTTTTGTTTTTTTCTTCTTTTTCTGTCCTTTAAAAAGGTACATGGGAGGTAAACTCTTACAGCTTGTACCAACTCGTACTTCCCCTGATGGTAACTTTTTTTTTATCACTCGCGAACTGATTTCGACGGTGGATGCCAACTCCCCCATCCCCCACCCCAACTCCACACCCCACCCCTTCCCTTTTTTGTCCCCTTTTCTCTTTTACACAACTCATCCCCCCTCCACTCCGCCCCTCATCCCTAACACAGGGAGCAGTCCTCACGGTGAAAAATGCACCTGCGAGGCACACGACTATTCAGAACCCTCTTGAAGACTAACGCGAGAACCTGTAACTGCGTTTAACCAAACAGGGAACTGCACTGGTGATAAAAAGATGGTTGAGAAAGGAGTTGAATACAAAGAGTGATAGGGCTCGAAGGGATTCCATTGGCGTGCTTATGGGCCAGCGTGTGTGAGCGCTTGTGTGTGTGTGTGTGTGTGTGTGTGTGTGTGTGTGTGTGTGTGTGTGTTGTGTGTGTGTGTGTAGGAGGGTGGAGGTATGGGGTGTGAGCTGGGGTGTGTGTGTGTTGTCAGTACAAACCAAGATTAGTATGACACTAAAATAGTTGAGAGAGAGAGAGAGAGAGAGAGAGAGAGAGAGAGAGAGAGAGAGAGAGAGAGAGAGAGAGCGTATGTTTACGTGTGCGTGTGCGTGTATGTGCATGTGTGTGCACGCGTGCAAATGTGCATGCACGCATGCTTGTCTGTGCATGTGCGCGCGTGCACGCGCGCACGCGTGTGTGCGCGCACACACGCATGTATATGTTCGTATGTGTGTGTGTGTGTGTGTGTGCGTGCGCACTTATGCGTGTGTGTGTGTGTGTGTGTGTGTGTGTGTGTGTGTGTGTGTGTGTGTGTGTGTGTGTGTGTGGTGTGGTGTGTGTGTGAGTGTGTGCGCGTGCGCGTGCGTGCGTGAGTATGTGCGTGTGTGTGTGTGTGTGTGTGTGTGTGTGTGTGTGTGTGTGTGTGTGTGTTGTGTGTGTGACGTCCGTACGTGCGTGCATGCGAGTGTGCGTGCGCGTACGCGTGTGTGTGTCTGTGTGTGTGTCTGTGTGTGCGCGCAGATAAATTGTCAAAGTCGAAACCTTGGAATCAGCCACATGATTACAAATTATTTGTGCTTCATGTTAATTTCTATGATTTTCAAGAACATAAATCTCTTTCTCTCTCTGTACTCTGTCTCTGTCTGTCTGTCTCCGTCTGTCTCTCTCTGTCCTGTCTCTCTCTCTCTCTCTCTCTCTCTCTCTCTCTCTCTCTCTCTCTCTCTCTCTCTCTCCGTATGTAATGTGTATCCATTTATTCGAATTCATGCATGTTTTCGCCAACGATTTATTTGTTGTTGATGGCAAAAATGTTAATACAAAATCTGCCAAAGTAAACGGTTCCTTGTCGTTTTCATGGTCAAAATCCCTATTTAGCCCTTGAAATGGACAGGTATCCGAAATTTTGTAACAACAAAATTCAGACTTGTTTTTTTTATGAAAAAAAAAAAAATCTCTCTCTCTCTCTCTCTCTCTCTCCTCTCTCCCTCTCCTCTCTCTCTCTCTCTCTCTCTCTCTCTCTCTCCTTCCCCCCCCCCGTTCCCCTCTCTCTCCTCTCCCAAACACCCAGTTTGGCTACACTCTCTCTCTCTCAGATATGAAACACGCACGTTTGGCTAACAAAACCAAAGTTAAAACAAACAGGAACAAAAGTTCTGATAACAAATTCCCTTTGTGAACAGAAGGCGAACAAGAACAAAGAGGGAATGGGTTAACTCTTGCTCCCATGATTAGATTTGAAAGAAAGGGGAGAAAAGAAGAGAAAAAAAGAAGAAGAAAAAAAAAAAAGAAGACGAAGAAAAGAAAAGAAAGAAAGAAGAAAAAGTCAGTTGAATAAGTGTTAGTTTTTTTTGTTTTGTTTTTTTTTTTTTTGGGGGGGGGGGGGGGGGGGGGGGGCCTTGTTTGTTTTTTTGTTTTGGCTTTTTTTGTTTTTATGCCTCCAGTTGTTGTTGTCGTGTAGATGTGTCAGGTGAAGAGAGTAAGGGCAAGTTTGAAACAGCTCTTTGCTGGCGATGTCTCCTGGTCTGTTTTGAGCGCTCTGTGTAAGCAGTGGCGTGCTAGACGATTTGGTGTCTTCAGCAGCGGTTGTCTGGAATTATGGGCGCGTAATTCTCTTACCACAGGAGCAAGAGAGTTACCCCGCTTTGTTTTGTTACTTACCGTTTACTGTTCGATGCCTCCTTTTAAGCGTCGTAAAACGTATATCTAGATCCTTTAGGGCTGAATAAATTATCAGAAGCAATTATTCTTGTTATCATTAGCAGAACAAATAATTTTCAACCCTTTAACACAGCCCTTTAAACCTTTTAAGCTTTCCTTTCAAACAGAAGGAAGAGTGATTTACATACCTTGCCAGCATACTTGGAACCAGCAAGTGAACAAGACTTTGGGACTCTTCATATAACAGGCCCCCTTCTCTCACCATTGTTGGTCACCAAAGTGTATTGTCTGGCAGCAAAACCGTTTTGCCCTCACACACTTGCCTGGTCTCCTGGATGGACACAGTGCTACTTGTAGACAACAGTCACCTGGAGCCTCGAGACTGTCTCGCTGTCCAATTTCTTTGGTCTGCTTGTTCTTTTTGACTATGTTCAAGAATTAAAAGGTTGTGTTTATTTTGTGTTCATTTCTATATTCAAAATGAAAAAAAGCTGTGTTAGTTTGCATTCATTTCTCCTTGTTGCTGTGCATGTGTATCGGGTACGGGATGTATGAGCGAAGTTGCAACATCTTTTTTTCATGGGATGTCTAATAGTTTGTTCTGTGCGCTCTGTGTTAGCATTTTTTTTTTTTCATCGGTTTAGTGTTGTGAGCGGCATTCGTTCGGTGCAAAGGGCGTGTAATTGTCTCATGATAGAAACAAGAGTTACCTTACTTGTTCGTCATCACAGATTTTTCTTTTTTTTTTTTTAGTTCAGTCAAGACTCACTAACCTTTGCTATCCATAGATCCGCGTGCAGGTATGCAATGTATGGGGGTGCATTTGGCTTAGCGATCTATCGAAACGCGTGTAGTTTGTGAGGGCACAAGTGGATTAAGCACAGGAGAGTGCAGATTAGCAGTGTGCAGAGAGATGCCTGCAGGTTCGCCGTTCTCTGGAAAAGCGTGCGGATTTGCAAGTCTAGGGAGGTAAGAGTGGAACAGCAGTCTCTGCAGGCTCTTCAACGCCCATCTTGCGCCGACTTTGAGAAGAGAGATAATTGAGATAATTGCTCGTTCTTCGTTTTCGTTGTCCTGAATGTTGTTTATCGTGCATGAAAAAGACCTAAGAGGTCGAAACGCGTCGTGTTTTGTCTTGTAATTTGTTTATTCCTAGTGTTTGGAGGACTTATCTCTCTCTCTCTCTCTCTCTCTCTCTCTCTCTCTCTCTCTCTATATATATATATATATATATATATATATATATATAATTATGTTGAATTTGTTTTAGTTTCCGCCAGCGGTCATTTTGAAACTGCAGGTGAAGTCTATGAAGCATGTGTAAGGAGGCATTGTTGTCTCTCGTGATGCTTGGCGAATCTGAGGAAGCAAAACAGGGTGAAAGATGGTTGCATTTTTTTTTGGTGGGCAAAAAATGACATGTCCCACTGTTTGCTACGTC
>JADBJO010000517.1:329292-331792 GCA_016801955.1 Conus betulinus | reverse complement strand
CCTCAACTGCCGTACTTCTCTGTCCTCAACTGCACTAATTCTCTGTCCTCAACTGCAGTACTTCTCTGTCCTCAACTGCCGTACTTCTCTGTACTCAACTGCACTAATTCTCTGTTCCCTACTGCCGTACTTCTCTGTCCTCAACTGCAGTACTTCTCTGTCCTCAACTGCCGTACTTCTCTGTCCTCAACTGCCGTACTTCTCTGTCCTCAACTGCAGTACTTCTCTGTCCTCAACTGCACTAATTCTCTGTTCTCTGCTGCCGTACTTCTCTGTCCTCAGCTGCAGTACTTCTCTGTCCTCAACTGCAGTACTTCTCTGTCCTCAACTGCAGTACTTCTCTGTCCTCAACTGCACTAATTCTCTGTTCTCTGCTGCCGTACTTCTCTGTCCTCAACTGCAGTACTTCTCTGTCCGCAACTGCCGTACTTCTCTGTCCGCAACTGCCGTACTTCTCTGTCCTCAACTGCAGTACTTCTCTGTCCGCAACTGCCGTACTTCTCTGTCCGCAACTGCCGTACTTCTCTGTCCGCAACTGCAGTACTTTCTGTCCTCAACTGCAGTAATTTCTGTCCTCAACTGCAGTACTTCTCTGTCCTCAACTGCAGTACTTCTCTGTCCTCAACTGCCGTACTTCTCTGTCCTCAACTGCCGTACTTCTCTGTCCTCAACTGCACTAATTCTCTGTTCTCAACTGCCGTACTTTCTCTGTCCTCAACTGCAGTACTTTTCTGGGTCCAACCCGCACCTTTGGGAGAAGGAGTGTGTGTGTGTGTGTGTGGGGGGGGGGGGGGGGGGGGGGGGGTAAAGTAAGGAGGAAGATAGAAAGGGTGGGGGTGGGGATGGGGGTGTAGCACAGCAAATTCTGCGGGTTTTCTTTTTTACGATCAAACTGGTCATGAACTTCGGGGTCTTCAGTGGTGTTTTGATGCTGGTGGTGGTGGTGGTGATGATGATTTGTAGTGGTGGTTGTGAGAAAGGCGGACATCATAGAGCGATTGTTGGTCAAAGGGGGCGGGGAGGGGGACACAGAGTTTCTAGAAGCTGTGTCGATACTCCAGCCCTCCAGTTTCCCTTAGATCATTGTTACTAGTGGTTGATGTTGATGTTGTTGTCGTTGTTGTTGTTGTTGCAGATGCCTGCTCGTTCAACTCGCTGTGCAGAGTGGACACTGACCAGGAGGACTCCATGTCGGCAAGACAAGAGCTGCTCACGCTCATCCGCCGTCTGCTGGTCAACCGACAGTACGACTGACCAATCACCAACGCTTGATGGGGGGTCACGTGCTACGGCCACTTTTTGTACTCTCACATGTACACCCGCGCACGCGCGACACGCGCGGGCACACGCTCGCGGACACACACACACACGTACACACACACGCACGCACGCACGCATGCACGCACACACACACACACACACACACACACACACACACACACACACACACACACACACACACACACACACACACACACACACACACACACACACACACACACACACGTGCTTGTATACGCATGCAATCTTTGACACACAAAATACACACAGATTCATTCACTGCCATAATTTTCGTCATTGTGGTTTTTGTTTTGTTGGAAAAGTGAAGCTAGGTCTGAATATTAAGAAAAGAATTTTCTGACTTAAAAAAAAAAGAAGAAGAAAATCAGGGTTGAGGGAGTGGCGAGGCCGTCATTTTTCGTGCTGGGGAGTTTGCAAGTATCAGCAACCTGTCTTCGATTGTGAACAAATATATAAACTGCTTCTAGTCATGACAGCCAAGCCAAAATACAAACAGCTTGCATGTTTACATCTCCTATCTATCTATTCATCAACCTCCCTCCTCTTCTTTGGAACGACATGTGTGTGGTTAGAGACGATGAGACGTAAGAGTTTTGATGAAAAAAAAAAAAAAAATCATTTCCAGTCACGATCTGAAATATGCAGGATAGCCAAATCTGGGCTGGTAATTTATCTCCTTTTTTTTTTTTTTTTTTTTTAAAAAAAAGGTTCTCCCTTATTCAAAACATATGTTTAGTATTAAACAACATACTCTTTTACCGATTGATTAATTTTCATTTAAGTCATATTAAGAATTTATGCATATGCTTACAATAAGTCTTCTGTTTAACCAAATAAGAAAAATCCTCGTTAATATGGCACTTCATTTGATCGGTTTGCTGTAAAGGATTTAATCACTGTTTGCTAAGATGTAAAATACAATAAGAATTTACACATGATCACGGAAATGAAGCCTACTCCTACGCTGTTGATTGCTTTGAGAGTGTGGTCCGGATCTGACCTGATGATCTGACCCTTTCCATGAAGCGGAACAACACAGTGAATAAAATTTGACATTTCAAAAATACAGTGAAACGAAGAGTATGGGGGTGCTGGTGGCTGGAAAGGGAAGACAGCTTGCTGTTTGACTGCGGATGAATTTTTGTTGTGAAAACATGACCTTGTTTGGGAGGGAGTGCTGTAATTATGCGTTCCTCTC
>JADBJO010000517.1:306792-324292 GCA_016801955.1 Conus betulinus | reverse complement strand
TCCCACCGCGTGTATGGTCAGACAGAAGAGCTATCCCACTGCGTGTATGGTCAGACAGAAGCGCTATCCCACCGCGTGTATGGTCAGACAGAAGAGCTATCCCATTGTGTGCATGGTCAGACAGAAGCGCTATCCCACTGTGTGTATGGTCAGACAGAAAAGACGTTTATTGTGTGTGCGGTCAGACAGAACAGAAGAGACATTCCTATGGATGTTTGCTCAGACAGAAGAAAAAAAAACCAAGTGTACATGGTCGGACAAAAGGGGCACGCCACTTGTTCATGGTCAACAGACGTGATATTCTGCCCTGTCTGTGGTCAGAATAAGGGACACTCTGGTGTGTACACGGTCAGCACGGTTGAGGACAGTACTTCTCTGGGTCCTACCCGCACCTCCTGGTGTATCTTTTTCTTTCTTCTTCTTTTCTCCTGCTCTGTGCATGGTTGACACAAGGAACAGTCTGCTGTGCACATGGTCAGCAGAACGAACTATCTGCCGTGTGAACAGTTTCAACCTTAGGGAAATGCCGCTGTGTATATGATCATACGGAAAAGAACACCATGCTGCATTTCTTCTGGTCCATTAAAAAGAAAACAATACAATAAAGATGCAATTTGAAGCACTTTCTTGTGAACGCATCATACTACTCTTCAAGTCTATCCATGATCCAGATTAAATAAAGAACACAAACACTGAGAGAGAGAGAGAGAGAGAGAGAGAGAGAGAGAGAGAGAGAGAGAGAGAGAGAGAGAGAGAGAGAGAGAGAGAGAGAGAGAGAAGCATCAAGTTCCGTGTCACAGATTTCAATCATCAAGAACTTTTCAATTTGAGCCGGGATATTTAGGAGTTTGCCAGCCTATGAAATCCGTTCAGCTGCTAAATCAAGACTGAAACAGCGGTATCTCATTTTCTTAGAAATGTAGGGAAATTTTTCTGCGATGAAAACTGTTGTGTTATACACACTGTTGGAAGAAGTCTTCTGTGGCCCATTTCTAACACTGTTCTCAGCAGAGATGGGCTGTGAAATGTCCATTGTCGCCAGATCAGAATGGAAACCTGTCAAAAGCAATGAAAAGAGGACAGTGTGTGTGACGAAGCTGTTTCAGTTACACAGACACATACGCATGAGAATGATTTCTTTAAACTTTGTTTTCCATGTCTGTCTTTGTCATGTTGTATTACACACGTCAGTATAACTGTTCGCCTTACATGCAGGTCACCGACTACTGTCAATTTCCTCAAGATTGGACCCGCTGGGCAGTCAGCTAGTTCAGTCATAGATATATGGAGAGAAGCCGTAAACTGACTAACTATCTAACTAACTAACTACTAACTAACTAACTAACTAACTAACTAACTAACTAACTAAGTAACTAACTAACTAACTAACTAATAACTAACTAACTAACTAACTAACTGACTGACTGACTGACTAACTAACTAACTAACTAACTGAGAAGAGCACGGGGCAAAGAGACCGTGTATCCTACCATTCAACTGATCATTGTCTGTTCAATTTCTGTCTAACCAACGTAATCCAACATCTGTACAGTAATCAAGCATTAGACGAATTAAAGAGTGGGCGGGCACACATACAGACACACGGACACCACAGACAAAGGCACACAAAGACACGCACAAGCACACACGCGCGCCCCGCGCGGGCACACACACAACACACACACACACACACACACACACACACACACACACACACACACACACACACACACACACACACACATACCACACACCACACATACACTGTGCGTGTGTGTGTGTGTGGGGGGGGGGGGGGGTGGAGAGAGAGAGAGAGAGAGAGAGAGAGAGAGAGAGAGAGAGACAGACAGACAGACAGACAGACAGACGGACGGACGGACGGACAGACAGACAGAGGTCCGCATGGGATGGAACTAATCACGCACTCAAGAATGCTTCTCTTACAGCGCAGTTGTTTCCCTTGTATAACATACTTATTCAACATTCTGTGCTTTGTGTTACTGATAAAGAGGCACGAACCGTGATAACAAAATTAAGTCTGATTTACCACACACACACACACACACACACACACACACACACACACACACACACACACACACACTATGAACATGTGTGTCAAGCACGAAAAAAGAAAATAGAAAGCACAATTATCACATTCCCCTCCCTTCCCGGCCGGCTGCTGCTACTTTTTGATACACCTTCCGTAGAGACTGCGACTGCTGCATTGTTACGTTTAACGTTGTATCATACGTAGTCCCTTGAAAGTGTCGTGTCCATAAAGTACTCTCTAAACACAACCATGCCAGAACAATACCAAGGGATGTTATCTGATAGAACCCTCAGTTCAAAATCCAACAAGATAAGCTCCCTTCGATAGAAGGCCGCTTTCTGTGAAAAATATTGAGGCGGGTTCGCTTTAATAATATATACTCTCGCCGAGTTGTGTGCTTTATTTGGCATGATGTAGAGCACTGAAGTGTTTCTAATTCAATTCTCTTCGATCCTAAAGGGTGAAAGAAAACGCAGCGAAAAATAAGAAAATAATGTTTGACAGTGAATGAGAGGTAGCCTTTCCTGCCAAGAGTGACACAAGTATTCACCCGGTTTTAAGCTCTTGAACACACACACACACACACACACACACACACACACACACACACACACACACACACAGAGGAGAGAGAGAGAGAGAGAGAGAGAGAGAGAGAGAGAGAGAAGAGACAGAGAGACAGAGAGAGAGAGAGAGAGAGAGAGAGAGAGAGACAGAGAGACAGAGACAGAGACAGAGAGAGGCGTTGATCGACTACCGTATGAAATCATTATCATGAATACAAACTGAAGAAACATCTTCCTTTCTCTTTAATCCTACCATTAAGCTAGCCACAGACCCGATTGATAAACACGCCAATGTGTACAATTTTCTTTTTTTTTTTGTAATTTTTGAGTCACCCTATTGGCACAGGATGGCCTGCTCTTCAGTCTGCAGTGGGTAATTTAAACCAATTCAATAGGTGTTGAAGGATTTTTTTTTTAAATGATTGATTGACTTCCTTTATATGTGCGTTCACACACAGAACCACGGCTTTAAAACCTGCCCCGAAATGCTTGAGGGGGGATAGAGAGGGGCGGACAGGATTGGGGGTCGAGTCTACACCGACGTTGACTCAGAAAAGAAAATCTCTTTTAACTTGAATATTTCAGACAGGAATTAAATCCACCAGCCATGGATCAGGAGAACATTGTATGCGTTTGATACGTGGAACTTCCGTTTAGGAGGGGGAGGGGGGGGGGTATGGTATGTGGTCGTCACTTAGATATAAAGTAACACAAGCAAGCAACGCACCGTTCTGGCATTCGAGGTAATGAGCTGGCTGACCAACTTGCCAAAAGTGCCACAAAGAAAGAGTTGAGCAGATTGTCTCTCCCTCACACCGATCTCAAACCCAAAGCTCATACTTATGTCAAAGACTCTGACAAAAGTCATGGAACTCACAGGCAGATAACAAACTCTTCCAGATCCGTCCAAACCTGAAAGAGGTTTCACACCATGTTCCGAGGGCGGCCGTAAAAAAAAAAAAAAAAAAAAAAAAAAAAGTCGTGTGCCGTTTGCACACAGGCTACTCCTTTTACACCCTTTTGTATCTGTTCAAAATGTGAAGAATATCCGTGGTGTATTCCACGTCATGTACTACTCACAATGAAACATGTTCTTTTAGAGTATTGGGACTTGCATGAAGTGAGACATAAACACTTCATCGGAGACTCCATGAAAATCTTGTTCAGAGACGTGCGATCAGATGTGAATTTTTAAATTTCGAAAATCAACATTTTTCATCTGATGTAAGATTTTACAGAAAACAGATCTTAAATGAAATTTCGGGTGTGTTTTTAGGTGTATTTTAAAGTGCTGTGTGGATGTTTTCTTAAGATGACTTGAAACTTGACTTCAACACGGCTGATATGGCTCTTTCCGGTCGGCTGGGTTACAAGCAACTCTCTCTCTCTCTCTCTCTCTCTCTCTCTCTCTCTCTCTCTCTCTCTCTCTCTCTCTCTCTCTCTCTCTCTCTCTCCACATCGAATTGTGCTGTTGGAAAATTGCGGCCCCTTGCACATCGAATAGCTCATGTTACGTCGGTCAAGCATGGTGTGCTTTCAAGAAACGTGAAACCGCAATGAATTCTGGGAGGCGATTTCCTGGTCAGGGTCGTCCCGCAGCCTTTTTGGGTTCACAACTGACTGCATGAGACTGCGTGAACAATATGGACCAATCAAGACAACAGCAACAACAACAATAATGATACAATAATGATAACAACAATAATAATAACAATCATCATCATCATCATCATCATTATCATCATCATTATCATCATCATCATCATCATCATCATAACAATATATGATAATAACAATAGCCAGTATGTAAAAATGGATCCGAATGACGAAATCTAAGAAAGTGGCAAAGGGCTTCCTAGGTAGCTGGACTGAAAATTAACTAAAGAGAGGCTTCTCATGGAGACTGATGTACTTATAACAAGCATAAATATCAACATGAACAGATGTTAGCCCTACACATAGAATGAGATCAAAATTCTGTTACAACAAATGATACAAAAAAACATTTGTTATGTATATCTATATTTGTGGGTAAACCTTAGATGACTGTTTTTCCAATTATAACATTGCTTATTGTGAACCCATCAATAGATGAAAAAAAACTGTCTGTAGCACATCTAATGCTCTTAGATTGATTATACAGTATCCCAGCGCACTAGACATTCATTTTGACCGAAGGGAAAACCAAAAATGGAACGTCACACGTAGTGGCCGCTTCATACGTATGTCTGTGCGCTAAGAGTACGTATAAACATACCTCATTTTGGTGCCAGGGCTTCATACGTATGTCTGTGCGCTAAGAGTGCGTATAAACATACCTAATTTTGGCGCCAGGGCTTCATGCATATGTCTGTGCGCTAAGAGTGGGGATACACATACCTCAGCTTAGGGCCAGGGGAGTTAGTGCGGACTCGGGACAAGTGCTGACTTCAAGCAAAAGAAAAAGCAAAAACTTTCTCAAACTCGACTGTCTCTAAACGGGATGGGTTGAATAAACCCAGAAGCAAGAGAACAATATCCTGTTTGCAAATTCACAAGACGGGCTAGGCCTCGGATGTTCCATCAAATTGTTTCGCAGGTTGGTTCGTAGAATCAGCGTGAATGTAGATGACACAACTTGGGCAAGCAACAATGGTACTGTGTTCTTCTGTCTATTGCACATTGCGCCCAGGAATTGCGTCCCTCTGTAGGACGCAAAAAAAGAGAAAATAAATAAAATAAATGAATAAATAAATAGCACGCAAAAGTATATAAATGAATACATAAATGAATAAAAAAAAAGTAGCACGCAAAAACGTACGTAAGTAAATAATGAATAAATAAATAAATAGCACGCAAATAGTAAAAACATGAATGAATGAATGAATGAACAAATAGATAAATAGATAGATAAATAAATAGACAGATAAATAAATAAGTGAAATAAAAAACTGTGGGCAGATTAGTCAGATGCCTAGAGCGTTCAGCTCAGAATGCCGGCCAGGAGTTCGAAGCACTCGTGGGATCGGATTTCTATGATTAAAAAGGTTGAAGTCCTGCACCTTAATGGCCGTTAAAAGTCAGTGCATTGTCTGAGATCACAGTGTCTGTGGTACGGCATGTTGGAAAGCGGAGCCCATCTATCTTCTTCTTCCAGTGATTTCAAATTTCCCTGAACTGAACTAGGTTCCCATTTACCGCCGGATGGGCAGAGAGTGTTTTCAAGCTGAAAGTATCCGACTTCATCAGTGGTTTGAATGTTCATTGTTTCGGATGTTTTACATTTGTATCGGCCTCAAAAACCGTTTCTGTCCCTCCAGCAGCAAATGGGCACTGATTCAGTTCAGGGAAAATGAAGGAGGTGCTTTCATTGATTTATAGGTCTACAACTTCATTTGATTTCGATTTTTCCTTTTTTTCTTTTTTTTTTTTTTTTTTTTTTTTTTTTACATTATTTATTGTTTGATTTCCTCTCGTCTTTCTGTTGTTGTTGTTGTTGTTGTTGTTGTTGTTGTGTATCTTACAAAAGACTGTCTGTCGTTCCCATCGGTATGTTTGTCTTCTGTCTTTTGTTTTTGCTTCTCAATACGTCATCGTTATCCTCCTCCTCCTCCTTCTCACCAACACCATCATCATCATCATACTTCTACTTATCCTCCTGTGTTGTTGTCACTCTCTTTGGCATCGTCATCGTCATCGTCGTCGTCGTCATCATCATCATCATCATCATCATCATCATCATCATCATCATCATCATCACATTGTTGTCATTGATTGTTTGTCCGTGGCTTCCCCATCATTAACACTACAAATCACCACCACATCCACCACCACCATGACCATCATCATCATCGAAAAGAAATGAATAAAATGAAGCTAGAAATACAAAAGATTGCGACGGCAGAACTTGTGATAGTTGTAGGGGCACGATGTTAGAGCGGTATCGTTGAACAAAACACAAGATTTTAGTTTCAAAGTGAAGTGACCACAGGCGGACACTGAAACAAGAGCCAAATCAGAATTACTGGGCCACCTAAGGAAGGAACAAATGACAGAACAAACACAACCGTTTCCACCTATTGGGTCTTCTTCAGGCAGACAAAAAATAACATTTACAACGATGAAAATATAAGGCGAACAGACAGTCTCATCGCTTCGATCTGGGTGCAAAAAAAACAAAAAAAGATAGAACTAAAAGATTTTGTTCAGGGGGGGGAAATCACATGTCTAGGTGTTAATGGTAGTAGCAACACAGACATAGCAGACAGCAGTAGTAGCAACAGCGGAATGGCAACAGTGATGGTGGTGATAGCGGACACATATATCTCTCTCTCTGAAACAACAGAGTCATTGATTATATAGCAAGGCGACAACGGCCGATGCAACAGGGGCAATAGAAGAGGAAGTAGAACAACAGCGGACACAACAGTAGCAGTTGAAGTAGTGGTAAAACAACAGACACAAAAGGAGCGATAAAGTGGTGGTATATATCAACATCAGGCACAACAGCAGTAGTGGAAGTGATGGGAGAATGACTGTTCATTAAACGCATAATATATCCCATTACGCAACTTCATAACACATCATATCATATCATACCATACCATACCATACCATATCATATCATATCATATCATATCATATATATATATATGTCATATCATTTCATTTTATTCATTTTCATCGTATCATATCATATCATATTTCATTTTATTTCATTTTTTTTTTTATCATATCATATACCACATCATGTGGTACAACAAATCCTGAAACAGAATCAAGGGAAAATCACATGCACGTCTAAGCGGTCATTTTCACCGAAGAGGCAACAAACCGAATCGTGTGATCAATTGGCCCACTGCTTTCTTCGGCATCCGTGGCGCTGGAGACCAGCTGTCGAGAACTAAACAAAGATCAAACACGGCATGAACTAATTCCAGACAACACTGAAAACAGAACACCCAAACAAAGCTTACAATGCGAATTGGCAGCTGCCAGGGCAAGATAAGCTGTCCTAATAAGCTGGAGCCAGTGGTCAGGGGAACCAGTCTGCGGGCGCTCCATCGTTGTTGTGCAACATTAGTGTTCAGCCTCGCCATCCTCTGGCTGCAGTGCCGATCAGGTCAGTGATAACGCATGCCACGACCAGTCTGTGCCCGAATGATTTGGCAGACACACAATGAAAATCAACGTTTCAGGGAAGGATGTTTGTCTCCTGTTTGGGAAGCCCCGATTCATTTATGAAAGGTCATCAATCAAGTCCTAGCACGTATTCGACAGAAACTTCCGGAAGTCGCCTGGCCATCGATCACTCCCAAACTCCATTGCCAGTCGTCTGGCACCTTCTGGAAACGTTTCACGCTCGTACGTTATCTGAATGAGAAAACGGATGATAAATTATTTTTTCACGAACATCGGAAATGACACGGAATGGTTCGCAGCGTATAAAAAACGGGAACCCACCAATAAAATCAAACGTTAAGGTAAAAAGACTTCGGAGTCGGGAAAGCATTTGATTTTTGGTGACTCGAAACTGGATGCACATTTTCGCCCGTTTATTTTGATCGTGTGAAGCCGTCTCCACCAAATAAGAATAATGCTGCAACAACAGTTTGATGGTCGAATGTTGCTAGGCAGAAAGATTGTGTCCGCGTTGCAAATGTTTTGTTTCTTGCTCTACATGCATCATGGAGATATCTTCTGTTTTGATCTGGCAGTGAAACGAAGCCATTCTGACCAAATACAGTCAAATGGCGAGGAAGAAGATGTTACATTAATGGCAGAGTTGAAGAGAGATGTCAAAGTATCTGCGGATTTTCTTGGGGTCCTCAGAGGAACACATTCCTGGCTAACCAGTATCACAGAACATTCTGGAATTCCAGAACCCACGACCAAGACGTCTGCTGGACCAAAGGAACAAGATGTAAATGACAACACATCACAACCTTTCACTAACCAAACAAAAACACTGTCGAACATGAATGAAAGGACCCAGTCATCGACTGAGCCATGGTGCTGCGAAGGAATGACGACACTGCAAACAACAACAACCGGTTTTCATCCTGAAGTTGGTGTTGGTGTTATCAGTGTGACGGATAAATACCCTACTTACTGCATTGACATTAATAAATGCGCTCCACAGAAACGTACCAGTGATACAGGAGACAATGGCACAACCATTCTGGACATCATTCAACTAGAAAATTTCAGTAACGATCTGTGCAGTTTTAGTTTTTGCTGATCTTAAAGGTAAGATTGTTTCCGTGTATATTCGACAAGTGAAAAGGTCTAAAACAAAGTAGCAGTTCATATGTATGCAGACATGACATGGAGAATTGTTCAATGTTAGAAAGTTGCATGTGCCCTGTGTTTTCTGAAGCACTCATACAGAAGCAGTGTTACTCAACAAAAAGGTTAACGCAGTGTTCTTTCTTATGTGATAGAAACGACACGGTTCAGATCAGTATACATTTTGGACTACATGAGCAAAGTCCAGGAATGATGGGAACACCAACCTCTTCCATTTCCGGCTCATTGATGTCTCCAGGGGAGGAGAGACTGTTGTTCATACCAGCAGGAACTGTCGGACACAATGTCACGATGTTTGTCCCAGATGGGTTCGTGGTCATGATCAGTGTGCAGCATTTTGATTCCCTGGCTGCAGACAGCATGGGCTCCTGCCTCCAAATAAGAAGAATCGAGGACAACCCACACCATCGTGCATCTGTGCTGACACAAATCTGTGTAGCTGATGGGACCAGCATCCAGATAGTCAATGAATCTTTCGTCGTGGAGTTTCCTCTAAGCAAAATAGTCGACAAAACTAAAGGGGTTCAATTAGTTTCTTCGGTTCACAAGGAGGATGAGCAACCTGCTCGACTTCGGAATGGCTTTTTTAATTGTTCTACGTCCCTTTACCGGACCTTCAAACGACACATTGAATGCAATTTCATCACAGAATGCCTGAACGGTGAAGACGAACGCGACTGTCCTTATACTGCGTCGTTTTGCAGGCACAGTATCTATTTCAGAGGCAAATGCTACTCATACTTTTCTTTCCTGGACAAAAAGTCGTGGATGCAAGCCAGCAGTTTATGCCGGTGGAGAGGCTCCAGGCTGGCAACATTTCATAACAGTTCTGATTTGGACGCTTTTGCCCATCTGATCATGACAAAACGTACTGCTTTCATGATATGGATAGGCCTACAGGTGTCTGGTTTCTCGCTTTGGAACTATATACAAACGCATTCTACGGTGGACAAATAACAGGAGTTCGTTTGACTTCATTACAAACTCAACGACGTCAACTTTTCCTTCGTGCGCTTTGCTTCAGACCAGCGTGTTAGGGGTGCAGAGATAAAACTGAACATGAAATTCTGCAACACACCCACCACGAGCCACGTTTTGTGCGAAAATATGAGCGTGAATCAGTCCTCTCAAGCGATAAAAAGCGTCCTATTTCCTGTTGTTCGGATCGAGTCGCAGAACTGGTCACACGTGAATGCACCGATAATGATTTGTGAGGATATAGACATTTCGTTTTAGATTTCTTATCCTGCAACTCCCCTTGTCACAGCTCTTCTCTGAGTAATTCTCCCGTTTGTGAGACACCTGCAGGTGGAGTCATGCATGCCCTTGTTTCCCTGTGACAATTAGAACAAACCCTGCCTTACACCCTGGTTTTTGTGATCATCACTCAGACTGCCTAGACAATTCAGACGAGAGCTTCTGTCGGTTCAAAGAATGTAGAGAATTTGTTTGCAACAACGGCAAGTGTATTGGACAACAACTGAGGTGCAACAGACTGGACGACTGTGATGATGGCAGTGACGAAATAGAATGCTATGAGAGCAATATCTCAGAGCGTGACCTGCTACTCCGAGTTCCGCCCTTGTCTGTTATAGAACTTGATGGATCAGGAAGTTTTAGCTACGCTGCTGGGCAAGATAATCAGTCATGTCCAGAGACTCACTTTAAATGTCCACAATCCCACTGTTTTTGCCTGTGTACCTTCACTGCAACGAGGTGAACGATTGTTCTTGGGGGGAGGATGAGGGATACTGTAAAAGTTACGACAGCCACCCCGGTTTTTTTCACTGTTATCTTTCCAAGATTTTTCTTCATCTTGATTACTTGTGTGACGGAGTACCCCAGTGTCCCCATCATGATGACGAAAAGTACTGTGGCTGGCAATGTCCCAGTCAGTGCCGTTGTCAGGGTCTAGCATTTGTATGTAATCAATCAATAGCTGCAAAGTACTTTCCGGACCTTCGGTATTTAGATGCCAGTGGAACAAATATGACACTATCGGATTTGAAGTCAAACTATTATCTCTTGTCTTTAAAACTATCCGGCTGTGGTTTAACGCAACTCCAGTCAGTTCGGCTGCAGAATCTTAGAGAGCTAAACTTGAGCAACAATTCATTAAATGTTTTAGACCCGACATTTTTCATGAATTTTCCAAATCTTAAAGTGCTTTATATGTCCTGGAATCCTATTGGTGAGATCTTTAAGCCAGTAGGTCCACATTTGGCCATAACCACTATTCATTTGTCAGGTCTAATGCTACAAAACTTTCAGTCGTCGAAAATTTCTTCTGGATTTCCAAACACTAGATTCCTAAATATTTCCCATTCAAAAACTGAAGTCATCGATTCTTTTAAAAACTTGAGCAAGCTAAATGTCTTAGATATGAATGAATCTCCTATCACAACTTTTCCAGCAGATGTCTTTGCAGGCTTAGAACATTTGAGGAAAGTGAGCACGATGAACTATAAGTTGTGTTGTCCGGCTGTTTTACCATCCTCGCTTCCTCACGATAACTGCTTTGCTCCCATTGATGACGTCTCCTCCTGTGAGAATCTTCTTCGCCTTCCTCTGTTTCGTATCTCTCTATGGATCTTTGCCGTGGTAGCCATCATCGGCAACAGTGTGAGCTTCGGGGTTAGACTGTTTTTCCAGAAGAAATCAAATAAAAAAACAGGGTTTCCTGTCTTCGTGACCAACTTGTGCGTGGCGGACCTTCTGATGGGTGTCTATTTGTCCATTATTGGTGTCGCTGATTATATCTACTTGGGGAGCTATTTGTGGCAAGATGAAGTATGGAAAAATTCCTGGCCATGTAAAGTAGCTGGATTCCTATCTCTATTGTCCAGCGAAGTTTCAGCTTTCATCATCTGTCTCATTACCCTGGATCGTTTCATAGTAATGCGTTTTCCCTTTTCTCAGAGACGCTTTCAGCGCCGGTCAGCCAGAATAGCCACTGGTGTGGCTTGGCTGATTGGAGTGGTCATTGCTGCAGTACCTCTCATGCCTGGAGCAGCAAACTGGGACTTTTATGGTCAGACAGGCATCTGCATTCCTCTGCCATTCAGCACCTACACATTTCCCGGGCAAAAGTATTCTTTCGCAATCATGATCGTTCTTAATTTTGTTCTGTTTATGATGATCGCTGTTGGTCAAGTCGCTATCTTCTGTTCGGTGCGTTCCAGCAGGAAATCAGTTGTTTACCTTAAAACTAAGCCACAGGATCTGACAATCGCCCATCGGCTGGCTTTGATCGTTCTCTCAGACTTCCTGTGCTGGTTTCCCATTGGTCTGCTGGGTCTGCTGGCCGCCTACGACGTTCCAATTCCAGATGAGGTTAACGTGGGCATGGCTATCTTTGTCCTGCCCTTCAATTCAGCCCTCAACCCTTTTCTCTACACTTTTAATGCCATGATGGAAAGACGGCGGGAAAAAGAAAAGAGAAAAACTGATGGAATTTCTGGAAAACAGAATTCGCTCTGGGATCCAGGCAGAGAAAACCAAGCGTCAGTCTCGGACCTGTAATTCTCAGCCAGTGGTACTTCTGGCCCAGGTCTTGGACAGGTCCACAGAGGCGAGCTCTCTGATGTGGAAGCCGACCTCATGTACAGCATGGCCAGAGAGCTGGTTGCTCAAACAAAGACACGGATTCACGGATTCATGTCTGTAGAATCTGACACAAGGTACAAAGCTATGGGCGGAATGCCAAACATTTCTACTGGGTCTGTCTGTCTTTGTACCGTACTGTCGCTCTGCCTGAATTTGGACAGTATTAGTGCACCTGCACGTTGCCAAACGGATGAACGTGGAATATACAGACTAATTATGTACAGGAAAGTGGCAATGCTTGTTCTCGTCTGCATATCAAAACCAACAGCACAGTATGATATTATATCTGTTAACTGTCGGTGACATTAGAAAATAGTGGACAACAACACCAACGACAACAATGACAAGGATAATAATGAAAATAATAATCATGACAGTAAGTAGTAGTAGCAGTAGTTGCAGCAACAGCAACTACAGTAATGTCGATAGCAGTAAAAGTTGTAATAGTGGTAGTAGACATATCATGCTCTCTTTTTTACATTGTTTTAATCACAGTCTTCTCTTTTATATCAAATTATATTTTTTCTGTCTTTTTTATCATTATTATTAAGAATGTCTTGTCCTTGAAGCTGAAAATACTAGAAGCCCAGCACGGGTTTGTTTTAAATGAATGTAAAGAACTGGAAAGAAAAATGTAAATCAAAAGCCGTAGAGTTAACTAAGGTTTTTATATGCAGACCAGCTTCAACTAGCAGAAAAGTTGGACAGTGGGAAAAAGCGACTGGTTCACAGGGGAAAGATATGGGAGAAGGCGAGAAGAAAGAAGGGAATAATGATGTCATAAAACAAAACAACCGAACGAACAAACACGCACAGTTGCAACATTACAATACTTCAGATTTGTTAGCCAGCAGCGGAGGACGAACACTATGATATAGTTCTTACTGCTGTAGTTGTGATTCTTTTCCTTTTCTTTATCATTACTTCTTATTATTCATTTATTTATTTATTTACTTTTTTTTTTTTTTTTATTGTTCTTGTTGCTATTGCCACTACTGCTGCTGCTTCGCCTGCTGTTACTACCGCAGTTATTATCGAAATCATTATCACCATCACCATCATCCCCATGATCACCCTTCTTTAGCCATGTGATGCCCTTCGCGATCAGCTACACAATAAACAATGTTTTCATTTTTTGTTTCATTGAACTGCAAAAACATGGGAAGCGGCACAAGAGAAGCGCGAGGGAACATCACCGGCAAAAATGTTAGAACTTTGAGAAAAAAAACAACATAGTCTATTACTCTGTTAACATCGCTTTATTGACTTTTCTGCTGTCTCTTCATGTATTAACTGTTACGCCATATGAACTTCTGTATTGTTTAAAAATAATACACTTTACTTTACTTTTTGAATTGTGCATTGTTTCCAAATTAATTCACTTTGTTGTAGCATAGTCTCAAATGTAAATCTATTGTTGTTTAAATGTCTTCTTTATCTGAAATGTAATGAGTTCGTTGTAGATGCTTGAAACTCGTCTCATGGATTATGATCATTGTGGAAATTTCCGCACTGTCTCCAATGTATGGCCCGTGCTTAAGAAATTTCTGTGTACTCTCAAATGTATGGCCCGTTCTTTAGAAATTTATGCATGGTCTCAAATGTGTATGGCCCGTGCTTTAGAAATTCATCCGTTATTTCAAATGTACGACCCGTGCTTTGGAAATTCGGCACTGTCTCTAATGTATGGCCCCTGCTTTAAAAATTTCTGCACTCTCTAAAATGTATGGTCCGAGCTTTAGAAACGTATGCGCTGTCACATATGTGCGACTCGTCCTATAGAAATTCATGTGCTGTCTCAAATGTATGACCCGTACTTTGAAGATTTCTGCACTGTCTCAAATGTATTACCCGTGCTTCAACATTGCTGCGCCGTCTCAAATGTATGGCGCGTGCTTTAAAAACTTATGCATTGTTCCCAGTGCAAAGTTCGCTTCGAAAACTTCGGCACCGTGTCAAATGTATGAACTTCGCTGTACAGATTTATGCGTCGTCTCAAGCGCAATATCTTTGCTGTACAAAGCAGTGTATTGTGTCAAATTCATCGCGATTGCTGTGGGGAAGTCTGCATTGTATAAAATGTTTTTTTGACTTCGTTTAAGAAACTAATGCGTTGTCTCAAATGCCTTACATTTGACGTAAATACTTCTGCGTTGTCTCATATGTATTAACTTCTAAATTGTCTGAAAGGTGTAAGCTTTGTTAAAGAAATTTATGCGTTGTCTCAAGTGCATTAGCTTTGATGTCGAAACGTTTGCATTGTTATAAATGTGTAAAATCTGCCTAAGAAGATCATACATTGTCCCAAGTGTGTTTATCTCAGAGTTAGAAACTTCTGCATTGTCTCAAATGTGTTGACTTAATCAAAGAAACTCAAGCTTTCTCTCAAATGCATTGTTATTTTATGTCGAAACTTCTGCACTGTCTTAGATGGGCAGGGAACCAATATGGCACATACAAAAATGACGCAACCTGAAAGGGCACACACAAAAAAGGCACAGACGAAATGGCACGGGCATAAATTGGCATATATGACATTGTCGTCTATGTCTTGTTAGTCTGTGCCATTTTGCTGATGCACTTTTCGATCCCCGCCCCTCTCACATGTATTAACTTCCCTGTAAAAACATACTGGCATGTCTCAAATGAACTACCTTTGTTTCAAAGTATTATTTTTTTTTATGTAGAACCAGATATAATGTTTCTAAGGGATTATTTTCTTTGTGGAAACGTACGCATTGCCTTAAATGTATCAACTCTGCTGTAGACATTTTTTTAAATTATCTGAAATGTCTTACATATTCTGTAAGAGCTTATGCACTGTCTTGCATGTAGGCTATTACTTCCGCTATAGATATAATCATGCATTGTCTCGAACGAATTAATTTTGCAGAAGAAAGTTCTGCATTGCCTCAAACGTATCGATTTCACCGTAGAGACTTGAACAGTGTCTCGAATGTGTAATCTTTGCTGTAAAAATTTTGTGCACATTCTTACATGGATCATCGTTATAACAAAGTACTCTTGCGTTATCTGTTAGGCAGCAAGTAAACCAAAGGAGCAAAAACAAACTTAATGGCTACCAAACGAATAGAACAAACAGGTTACAAAACGGACACAACGCGTTTTCATCTGTTGGTCTTCTTTAGACAGGACAAACAACATAACAAAAGAAAGGATGGGGAGGGAGGAGGCGGGGGGGGGGGGGGGGGGGGGGGGCAGGAAAACAATTATTTAGCCTTCTTGATTTCGGTGTGTTCTTCTGTCGACCAAAATTGCGGAATGGAAATGAAGAGAAAATATGCGTTAAGAAAATGAGGAGGAGGAGGAGGTGGAGGAGGAGGAGAGGAGGGGGAGGAGGAGGAGGAGGAGGAGGACGATATAATAAAGTTAGTAAACTTAGGAAATCATATTGAAAAGAAATTAAAGATCAGAGAAAATTAATCGATGAATCACTGAATTAATTAATCAAATATTTAACAACAGCAACAACAACAACGACAAGAGCAACAACATCAACGACAACAACAACAGCAAGAACAACAACAACAACAACAACAACAACAATATAATAATAATAATAATAATGATGATGATGATGATAATTAAAGTAATAATGATAATGATCATCATCATAATCATCATAGTAAAAGGTAGCGGGAGATTGGATGAACAAGCCAAGTAACTGTTTGCCTCTCCGGGTGGTGGTGGGTGATGGTGGTGGTGGTGGTGGTGTGGTGTGTGTGTGTGTGTGGGGGGGGGGGGGGTGAGCGCGCGCGCACGCGTGTGTGTGTATGTGTGTGTGTAAAGTGTGTGTGTGTGTGTGTGTGTGTGTGTGTGTGTGTGTGTGTGTGTGTGTGTGTGTGTGTGTGTGTGTGTGTGTGTGTGTGTGTAAGTGCTGTTTCTCCTACCCGAAGAAGAGAAACGGGTCGAAACGCGTTGTGCCTGTATTGGAATTTGTTGGTTCTTTAGGTCTGGCGGAACAATAACTTGATTTTTTTGCTCTATGTATTGACTTCGCCGTGGAGAGACTAGTGTATTGCCCAAAGAGTATTGACAGTGGTGGAAAGGTAGCCTTGTGGACGAGAGATTCACGTAGGAAACAAGAAAATTCAAATCGTGTTTCTGTTGTTGTGACTGTTGGTATTTCATGCGATGATAGCGCTTACTCATCATAACTGATCATAAATAGACTGCACATATTCAGTCTTCCTTTTACGTTTTCTTTCTTTCTTTTTTTTTCTTTTTTTTTTAACCTCTTTTCCCCCGTAACGTTCGTATACTTTCACTGCTTTCGAAACATTGTTGAATGACGGATGTTATGTGTCGCTAGCATCTATTTATACTTCACGAAAAATGTAACCGGCAATTGTACACACATACTGGCGCGCGCGGGGCACACGCGCACATTTCTCCAAAATGAAAAGATGATAAATCCGACAGGATATTTCCATTCTGTACCCCCTGCTTCATCCACTTCTTTCCCTCCCTCCCCCCCCCCCCCCCCCCCCCCCCCCCCCCCCCCGGCTTCCGCCACCAGTCTCCTCTCCTCCCTCTGTCCGCGGTCAGTAGTATGTCGTGCCCATTTAATCATGTACTTACTGGGTTGAATGGATAGAGGACAACGACGACCCCCCCCCCCCCCCCCCCCCCCACACACACACACACACACACGCACACACACACACACACACACACACACACACACACACACACACACACACACACACACACACACACACACACACACACTCCTTTGTTTGGTTGGTTTGGTTGGCTGTTTAGTGCGAGACAGATAGAGCCGTGTTATTGATGGGTACAGTGGATTGGTGAGAGAGATAAGAGAATGTTGAGTGCAGCTGACTGGGAGGTGCACAGAAGATTGATAATGTGGAAAGTTGATGTGGACAGATGATTGATAATGTGGAAAGCTAATGTGGACAGATGATTGATAATGGATGATGGACAGATGATTGATAATGTGGAA
>JADBJO010000517.1:294292-301792 GCA_016801955.1 Conus betulinus | reverse complement strand
TGGAATCAACACACAGTAAGATTTTTTGTAAAGCAATTGGTGTCATGTATATACATCAAAGCCTTCAGTATTGCATATAATTCTGAGGTATAAATTGAAAACCCCTTTTCCTAAATGATATGATTTCCTGACATTTAAGGTGGGTATTATAAAGCCAGAACCACTGTCAGAGGATTCCAATACCGACCCATCTGTAAACACTTTTAAATGATTTGGATAGCTGTTTTCTAAATGTTCACGAACTTCAGTTGTTAAGATATTTACATTATCACTTTTCTTTAACATGGTGTATTTATAATCAAAAGAAGCATTTAGGTGCTCCCAAGGAGGCATTGTCATTGTATGAACATGTATTTATGAATGTCGTGAGTGTCTTTTGTATTATGTTATATGACATGCATTCAGTACATATCCAGTTTTGAAGGGCGAAGTCGATGGGTGATGTTGATATGAGCTGTGAAAGATGATGTAGATGAGGGAAGTTGATCGCCTACGCTAACAGAAGTGATTTTGTTTGTATTTTTAATTGATATCTTTAAACTATATTATGAGTCAGTGATTTTTGAAATTTCTGTTTGTCTTATTCTGTTGAGGCAGGAGGCGAATATATCGTTTGACGAGTCACGTCTATAAACTAAGTGGAGTGAAAATAAGAGGTGAAAATGATGGAGGTTATTTATGTGGACATTGGAAACGAAGTAAATGTTTAGTTTTCATAACCCTGGAATTCCTGGAAAGATGAGCAGCCTTACCCACCGACGAGTTCATTTTTTACCACATTTTGCTTTTCTCTCTTATGCTTCTCGGTTTTCCCGCCCCTTCTTGCGTACCCCCCCCCCCCCCCCCCCCCCCCCCCCCCCTCCTCCACTCCTCTTCGATCGCCGATCCATCGGCCAAGCTTGCATCGGTTTTCAGTATATTCTCATTTATGAAAACAAAAACAAAAAAAAAAAAAACAAAAAACAAAAAAAAAGGGGGGGGGGGGGGGGGAGGAAAGAACACTTGCAGGACATGATTCTCCCCACCTCTACCCAGTCCCTGGTGACACTCCGTGCTTGACAGAGCAGGAGTTGTATCGGATATTTTTAAGGCGTACAGCTGAGCAGTATTTACTTTACTTTGAACTCCATGGAAACGCACGCCCGGGTGAACGCTATTCCACCCCCCATCCACATCCAGCCGCCCTGTGTTTCGCACGAACGGGCGCGCGCGCGCGCGCGCACGCTCATGCGGAGATAGGCACTCGCGAGCGCACGGGCTAACATCATCTTTATACAGACTTTGTTTGTCAATAGGTTGTCCCCAAGACAAGTAAACGAACCTTCCATTTTTAGTAGTAGTAATTGTAGTTTTTTTTTTTTTTTTTTTTAACAATTTTTTTTTTTTAGGTCAGGTTTCTTTCTTCTTTATGATACTCTATTGCCTTTACATGTTGAGTATCACGCTTTTCTTCTTCTTCTTCTTCATCATCATCATCATCTTCTCCTTCTTTCTTCCTCTACGCGCCTTCTGCTTGCCTGCTTCTTCTTCTTCTTCTGTGTACGCAGGCTGATACTCCTGCGGACACTCAATGTACAGACAGGCAGATATTAATCCCATCTGCTCAACATAGAAAGTGTAAGTGTAATTTTTTTATGTATGACCGTTTTTTTTTTTATCCCGCCATTAAGGCAGCCATACTCCATCTTCGGAGAAGTTGGTCAAGCAATTTTTGATTTAAATCCACTGAAAATTTTTTTTAATTCGTACCGTCATCATACTACATATGTCTTGTTGGTATGGCTTTGTATTATTTTAGTGTTCGATTGTTTTCATAATTTTTTGGGTCAGGTTTTGCGTTTTCTTTCTATCCTTTCGGCTTTTTTTTTTTGTAAGGGATTTCTTTTATTTTTACCTTGTGTCATCAGGCATAGATGGTATATGCTGACTTCATGTCTTGTCTCCGGTATACATGACAATTTAACTGTTTTGCTTCAAGGAATACAATATATTCATGTACTCCTCTTCAACACATATTGTATACAGGCCCTCTCGTGTACATTTTGGAATGCTAGTCTTGTCACTAAGCAATAGTGTTGCTCAAACTTTTTCTGTGCTCTTAAAAACCTTTACAATGGACAGTATAACAATTGTTTCCTTAAATTGTCAGGGACTGGGAAATTCACATAAATGTAGGGACGTATTCCACTATTTAAAACAAAAAAGTTTCTCTTTTATTGTCTGCAAAACACCCAGTTTACTAAAAATTAAAAAAAAGAAAAAAAAAAAAAAAAAAAAAGTATGTAAATGCCGAACGGGGCTACAAATTTTTTTTTTTTTTTTTTCACATTTCGATCCAAATCAAGGGGCGTTGCTATTTTATTCTCAAACAATTTGAGTTTCAGATAATAAAAAAAAAAAAAAACGTACACCGTGATGAAAAAAATGGAAACTTCATACTGGTGTCTTTTTCTTCATTTGAAAAAAATTTCTCTCGGTGAACGGGTGTGGACCCAATAAAGACGACTTCTTGTTTTACGGCACACTCAACAAAATCATGAAGAGTTATAACAATAAAAACATCATTGCTGTAGGAGACTGGAATGTCGTGGTGGATTCTAACTTAGACTGTTGTAACTATGTACAAGATACGAACTTTAGAGCCAGAGAGAAACACTGATAAATATGACCGAAGAAATTGGACTTGCTGACGTATGGAGAGAAGAGAACCCTGATTGTAAAAGGTATCCCTGGTGAAGACCAACACCACTAAAACAAAGCCGATTAGACTATTTCTGTTATCAGATTATCTTTATTTTGCTTTAGAAAATGCTGATATTTTATCAGCTTATTGGTCTGATCGTTCCATAATTACTTTGTGTTTGAAATTCGGGAAAAGTGAAAAGTTTAAAAGTTTCTGGAAATTTAATGTATCTATTTTAAAAGAAACAATATGCCGATGAAATAAACGAACTAATCCTAAATGTAATACGAGAATATGCAGTCGATCTTTCAGCAAAAGAAGACCAGTCAATATACGAATTAGTAATATTCTGCAAATTTTAGATTCCAGGCAAACTATTTTTAGATTTCCTCTTGATGAACATTAGAGAAAAATCAATAGCTTACTCGATTAGAAAAAAAAAAGAAAACAACAGAGAAAGAAAACAATCATAAAAGAGATAGAATCACTAGAAAAAATGAAAAATAAAACAGAAATAGAAATGAAACTACTTCAACAACAAAATCAGGAATTGAGATCACTCAGAGAGAGAAGAAGACGGAAGGAGTATTCCTAAGGTCCAGGCAAGAAGGGTTGCAGACGGTGAAAAAAAAAATAAATCTTTCTGTAACCTTGAGAAAAAGAATTATATTAGTAAACATATCGCAAAACTAGTAACCAAGGAGGATGAAATAATAACCGGACAAAAAGATATCCTGACTGAAGTTAAAATCTTGTATGAAAAACTATATGAGGAAAAAGAAAAAAACTCAAGACTGTAATACTGAGGATCTTGTAAAAAAAACGATTTCCAAATTATCCGGAAAAGAAAAAGAATTACTGGAAGGATAAATCACATTAGAAGAAGCAGGCTAGCCCTAAAAGACATGAAGCACGGAAAAAAGCCCAGGTACAGATGGATTCGGCGCCGAATTCTTTAAGTATTTTTTTAAAAACAATTAGGACCCCTTGTGAGAAGATCCCTTAATGAAACGTAGAAAGATGGAGAACTTTCAACAACGCAAAAAGAAAGGATAATTATATGTGACCCAAAAGGTGATAAGCCAAAAGAATTTATAAGTAATTGGCGCCCCATCTCTCTTTTAAATGTAGTATACAAGGTAGGTTCTAAATGCATTTCCAACAGACTTAAAGACGTCTTGCCTTTACTCATTAGTGAAGATCAAACAGGCTTTATGACCAGCCGAGACATTGGAAATAATGTTAGACTGATTTACAATTTGATGAACTAGATAAAAACTTTAAAAATCTCCCTGGTTTGTTATGTATTGATTTCGAAAAAGCTTTCGATTATTAAAATGGAATTTCATGTTTAAAGTACTAAAAGTGTTTGGTTTTGGCGAAGGTATATGCCAGTGGATAAAAAAACATTTTATAGGAATATTAAATCAACAGTTATTGTAAATGGACAGACTGCGCCATGGTTTGAGATAGAACAAGGACGTAGGCAAGGAGATCCCATTTCTCCGTATTTGTTTATACTCAGTGTACAGATTTTAGCTACAATGATAAAGGAAGAAAAATTGACAAAAGGAATAAAAAATAAAAAAAATAGCTGAGATGGACCATAAAATAGCTCAGTTTGCTGACGACACTCAGTTATTAAATAATGGTGATAGAGTTTCTTTTGAAAGTTCTATTCATATTCTCGACACATTTGGCAGAGCTTCAGGTTTGCACATGAACAGTGAGAAAACGCAAGTTATATGGCTCGGGTGTCAAAAGATGTCAACGACAACATACTGTCCACATCTAAAAAAAAGATATGGAATCCCCCGAAATTTGAAATACTTGGAATTTGGTTTTCACAAGACTTTAAAAAATGTGAAATGATGAAATATAATGACAAATTTTCTGAAATCAAAATGTTATTCAAAATTTGGACTCAAAGAACTATTACACACCTGTGGGAATAGTCGCAGTTTTAAAGTCATTAGTCCTGTCGAAATTGATACATCTTTGGATTCTTTTGCCTGATCCACCTGACCCCTTTATTAAAAAACTACAAAAAAATTGTGTATCCACTGTGTGTGGAATGGTAAAAAAAGACAAGATCAGCAGGAAGACAACGATCAAAACGGCAAAAGAAGGTGGTCTAAACATACCTGACATTAGAAAATACATTTATGCTTTGAAATCTCGTGGATAAAAAAATTAACACGACTAATCATAAATGGAAAAGAAGACTGAAAATTCATGACATATGAAGAATTCACTACTTATTTTGACTATAACATAAATTTCGTTACTTATAACGGATGGGTTTCCTCTATGAAAAGTTACATAAATAAAACTGGGATTGAATTAAACACCACCACCAACTGTAGACTTGACATACCGAAAGAGGTGAATATTATTTTCAAGGCAAGCAGAGGAGTCAAACAATACTATGAAATTTAACTTATTAACAGTAACCAAACTGTTGTACAAAGTGGGAACGAAAGCTAAATTCTGAAATCCCTTGGAAAAAATATTTTCTCCACATCCACAACATCAACGATATCAAACTCAAATGGTTACAAATTAGAACTGTTCATAGAATTATTGGTACGAACATCATTCTTAATGCTATGGGATAACAAATACGACGAACAACACATTTTGTAATGAAGAAAGAGTAAATTGAACACTTGTTTTGGGAATGCAACCATGTACAAAACTTTGTGGAAAGCTGTTGAACATTAAATTTTAGTGAATGAAAAATGCAGAAACATCTTCAATGCTAAGATCACTTGTAATATTGTAATTTTCGGGGTGGATCACCATTATAAAACAGACAAAATATTTGATTTTATCATAATGTTTGCAAAAAAATTATATCTGTAAATGTAAATTTGAAAAGCGTGCGCCATGTGTTACTGGATTCCAAAGTCAGCTGAACAACAGATTTAAAGTCGAATTACACAATGCCAAAGTTAATGATAATCGGACAAACTTTGAAGCCACATGGAACAACTTTAAACCAATGTTTCTTCAATCAGATACATAATAGGCGCCTACCTCTCCTCCTTCCGTACCCAGCCTACAGTGTTAATTCTTGATTAGCAATCCTCCTTGGGGAATATTCACACTTAATAAAAATTGTATATGGATCAGCGACAAGTGTTTATCAAAAACCGGCAGACTGTCCATCAATACAGCATTTTTTTTTCTTTTTAAAACCCTTTTGTGTGTACATGGATCTATGCTTTTTATGTGCTTCTTTTGTTTCTTTCTCTCTCTCTCTCTCTCTCCTCTGTGAAAAAAAAAATGATGATACCCGCGTACTGTCCTTTTCCTGCGCACTTGTAAGCTCTAATATTGGATTTAAAAAAAAAAAAAAAAAAAGAAAATTCCAACCCCGTCGCTCGACCTTGGCATCAGGGTTGTTCCCCCCCCCCCCCCCCCCCCCCCCCCCCCCCCTCCTCTGCACAACACAAGGAGCTGTTGTCAGAATGTTAGTCTTTTGCTAGTCTTTCGAGTGATTCTATACCATGATCACCAGTGCCGCGCACTTATAAGCACTTTAAAGCTATCTCTGGCAAAATTATGTGGTGTCGGATTGGATCATGTTTATACTGAATTCACTGAATCGTTATTTGGGGCACCGATTTCATCAGATGATAGCGATGACGGAACTTTGTGAATTCAGTTGACAATTCTGTTTCGAGTAATGCTTATTCTTCATGTCAAGGAAATCACCAGAAGGGTTTTTTTTTTTTTTTTTTTCTTTTTTTTTTTTTTTTTTTTTTAAATTTATGCACTGGAATGTGAATTGTTTGATAAAAAAAAAATTGATAACGATTGTTTTTCTTTTTTTGTGTCGTCGTTTCATTTTATTTGCTTGGTCGAAACTTTTGTTGATAGTATTGATTCGGATATCTTTACAGGGTACAAGGCTTTTTGCCAACCAGCTAAGAAGTTATCAAATGCTGGGAGGCCTTCTGGTGGTGTCGGTTTGTCTCATCAAAAATGAGTTTATATCTTTTGTGAAGCAGATCAAAGTGAGTGTTGAAACTTTCTGTTGTTCGTTATTAATAAGAACCTGTTTGGCGTGGAAAAGGATGTGTTGTATGTCTGTGCGTACGTACCACCCGAGGGTTCTTGGTATTACAGCTATCTGGGAGTGGATGGGGATGGAATTGCCTTACTGGAAAACTGTTTATTTGGTAATGCCTTTGTAGATAATGACTATTTTGTGCTTTTTTGGGTGATCTTAATGGTCGTACTTCTAACATCTTGCAGCCTGTGTCTGTTGAAAATGATCTTTATTGTCCACATTCTCAAAGAGATTTTGCAAATATTACAAGAAATTAACAAGATTCTGTTATGAATGGATTTGGTAAGGCCTTGCTAAACATGTGTACTGCGTTAAACTTGTGTATTACGGATGGTATGTGTTATGGCGACCTGGAAGGACGCTGCACGTACATTTGTGATTTTGGATGCGTGTGTCATTGTTTTTTTTGTTGTTGTTTTTTTTAATATCTAGTGATCTTGCTTATTTGTGTGATACTTGTGAATTAAAAGTTTTAAAAACTATTCGGAATCACATCATATGCCTGTAACATTGTTACTTTTCTTTTCCGAGAAAACAGTATAGAAATTTTGCCTAAAGATAAGAATGTGTTCAATGAAAAGTTTGTTTGGAATTCTGATTGTATTCAACAGTTTAATGATGTAGCAACTAGTGAACGTATACATATGATATTAGATGATGCTACTCACTTTGCTGATATTGATGTAAATGTGGCCCTGGAAAAAATTAATACATGTGTGAAAGAGATGGCTGCGTGCAT
>JADBJO010000517.1:219292-281792 GCA_016801955.1 Conus betulinus | reverse complement strand
TTCTGAGATAAGTGGACAGAACTGTTTTTATGGGTCTATTTCAAGACCGAATCCTTGCATGGTGTGCTAGTATTCTAATCTAATTGAAGTTTACACAGGACGCAGGATCAGTGCAAAAATGCGTTGGGCTAAGTTTTGAACGTATTGGAACGCTGAAGCAAGAGAAAGTATGCCAACATGAAATTTGAATTTTGTTCATTTAATGGTCGTGAGATATACGCCTGATTATTTTCTGATTTTTGTTTATCTTTAAAATAAACTCATGAAACATGAATTGCTGTTTCCATGAACATAAAACATTTACTTAAAGTTTGTCGTGGATTTAAATGATTTTCCAATTTAATGTTTGGGGTTAAAATCTCTTTCATTATTATTGAACAGCACTAATTATCTCCCCTGAAGGGACTCCATTCTCCTGATGGTTGATTTTTAATCCAGCTGTCAAAGAGGTCGACTGTCTTTAGAGAGTTTGCTTGTTTGGTACATCTCACGTGCTGATTATTTCTGTGTGATCAGTCTCTAATTCTGACAACAAAAACCAAATCGAACGTCCCTGCCTGTACATGCAATGTTACGCAGGCGAGGATCGCTGTAGTTCTATCAGCAAACCATTGAACTATGACGAGGTGCTCGACGTTTCCGACTGGGAAACTCCCTCCCAGAATTCACTGTGGCTTCAACTGTCTTGAAAACAAATCGAACTTGCTCAACATAAATCAGAATGTTCAGCATGCAAAGGGCCCACAACTTTCCAAAAGCACTTGTCGATGGAAGGCTCACCTGCTTGTGTCTCTTTGTATGCCTGTTGATTATACTCTTTCTGTGATCATACACACACATAAAACTATGGCCTGTCTGTCTGTCTGTCTGTCTGTCTGTCTGTCTGTCTGTCTCTCTCTCTCTCTCTCTCTCTCTCTCTCTCTCTCTCTCTCTCTCTCTCAGCTTACCTCTGTGTCTTTCCCGCAGGTGTACATGCATGGGGAGAGAATATAAAGTAACTGTTGGTTACGAATATCATTATAACCATGATGGATAATAGCCATGTTAAAGTAGGCTAGATAATCAAGGTAGTTATCAGCTCCCCCGGGTAAAGTCGTTGCTGGTGTGACCGGGAAGTGGCTGCCACTGCTAGAGGGTTTGGGCGTAGCCAGAGTCTATCCCTGTCTCCACCCTGCTGGGGGTGTGGAGAGGTCGACGTGGGAGTCGACAGTGACCCGACCTGCCACTGCGCCCGGGTCTGGGGCGTAGCCGAGATCTACCCCTGTCTCCACCCTGCTGAGGGTGTGGAGAGATCGACGTGGGAGTCGACAGTGACCCGACGTGCCACTTGTGCCAGAGCCACCGCTGCTGCTGCCGACCCAGAGCCGCCGTTTTTGAGGTGTTTTGAGCCAGCGACCTGTGGGCCAGTTTTATCAGACCCGTCGCCTCTGCTGTACCAGGGCCGTCGCTTTTGTGGTGTCACCAACTTTCTGTTTGTGTAGCCTATAAGCCGCAGCTGTTGTTGTGTCGGAGCCGTCGCTCCTGTTGTGGACAGAGCCGTCGCTTCGGTCCTGTGGGGACTCTGCGAGCTGCTCCTCCTGATTGTGCGAGTCCAGGAGAGGACTTCTACACCGTTCTTCACGAGAGACTTGCGACGTCTGGGAACTGTCGTGTTGAGCTGGACGTGGCCAAAAGAAAACGTTGACTTGTTGCCTGGCTATCCATGTTTCGAATGGCGTGGGAGTGTGTGAATTAAAAATCGTACACGCATCCGAATTTCTGAGAGTCAGACAAACAGGCACACGCACCAACCCATCCGTAACACCACCACTGACTGAACAGGCAAGTACACAGTGCAGGACTGAAGATGAAGTAAGTGAAACTAATCATGAATTACAAGGAAGAAATGATCCGTAGGATGTTTCTCAAGTGAATGATGCACAGAGTAAGCATCATGCTGGCATATTTATAGAACATGAGAAGAAACATGGACAGTCTTTCCTATACTGACAGGGGAGACGTGAAACTGACTTCCAACAGCACAGCTGTCAACAACGGAAATCTCGATGACTGTGGATAAACTCGTTGGCGATCGTGTTGATCGTGATATCAGTGTTCAGCTAGGCAACTCTTTCCGTGTTGTGGTTTCCTCATCGCTATGTTATTTTTTCTTCCATGTAGTGCCTGTTTGTTGTCTGATATTTATTCATTAACAGCCCCTGTCCCCACTGTGCTCTCCCCATGAGAATGGGCTTCGAAAGCTGATCACAATAAATTATTCATTCATCTCTCTCTTCTCTCTCTCTCTCAACGTACACGCCGTACGTAATCCATGCTGTTCCAGTTTGCATCGCTTTGAACAACAACATCATTCAGTAAAGGTAGTAAGAAAAACCTTACTCACACACACGCACACGCGCGCACACACACACACGTTCCGCTCAAGTTGCGACTCTGTGTGTGTGTGCGCGCGTGCGCGCGTGCGTGCGCGCATGTGAGTTGTGTGTGTGTGTGTGTGTCAGAGAGAGAGAGAGAGAGAGAGAGAGAGAGAGAGAGAGAGAGGCGGGGGGGACGGTGACACAATAGAGACAGACAGAGAGAATTAAGATAGTGACACGTTTGTCTGTCTTGCTAGAAACTTAATTTTGGAATTTAAAGTCTTTCCTCGTCTCGTGCGCACACGTTGAAACGCTGAAACAAATCCCTCGCACTGCCAAGTCATACTAGCCAGGGCCACATGGGGAAAATCCTGGAGTTCAGTGTTTTGCCGGGTTTTCCCCTGAAACAGGAAGGAATTCTCGCAGTAGGCCGACTGCTCAGTAACTGTTGTTCTGGCTGTGTAGAGTTTATTTATAAACCTTATCACGTGTGTCGATGGGCTTTCCTTTTCGGAAACGACTGGACGGTCTCAGTAGGCCAACTGCTTTTAAGCAAGACAGATCGCAGACTGACATCGTTTCGATTTAAGGTGGGTACTCTTCAATAAGAACATTGCTGTGCTTACATTTATGTCTCGTTCTGATCCAAGCTATTCAGGATACCAGTCTACGATCACCCATCCCTACGGACTGCAACAGACTACTGAACTATATTTGATTCAAACCGACTGCTACCTTTCATTGTTTTTGTATTTAGCTTCATGTTATCAATTTTAAGTGCAGGAGATAAGTGACTACCTGTTCGTGCTTCGTTTACATTGTCTTTAATGTTGTCTTGCCAGAACAACACGAGAGAGGTCGAAACGCGTCGTGTCTGCCCTGTAACTTGTTTGTTTCTTTCGTTTGGTGGCATAGTACTACTTTTTCTCTTTAAGATCGTTTACACACTTTCGCCTACAGTTAGTGACCTCGCTGGCGTCAGTCAGATAGTTACCAATGCAGCAGACAGGAGGAAAAGTGTAACAATTCTTACATTTGTTGTGCATGGTAAGTAAAACTATAACAAGTGTTCCGGTGTTTTTGTTGTACTCCCAGTACTTATAGAACAGGGAGTACTTAAGAATGGGAACGAAGAAATGATGTCTGTGTGTCTGTCCGTCCGTCCGTCCGTGGTCAAAATGTGTTCCATTCGCTCCAGACAAAACTACTGTGCCGATCTTTCTGAAAATTTGTAGGTATGTTCATTATGGGCCACGGATGATGCCCGATGTTTTAGTTTACCGTTATAGCCGTTACTAACGGCTGTAACGGTCTGTAACGGGTTTTTCTTCTTTATGGAATATCTCCGAAAGTACTGGCCGATCTTTGTGAAAATTAGCAGGTATGTTCATTATGGATCACGGATGATGCCCCGGTGTTTTAGTTAACCCCTTTATAGCTGTTACTAACGGCTGTACGGCCTGTAACGGTTTTCCTTCTTTATGGAATCTGAGAAAGTACTTGGCCGATCTTTCTGAAAATTTGTAGGTATGTTCATTATGGGTCACGAATAATGCCCGATGTTTTAGTTTACCATTATATCCGTTACTAACGGTTTTTTTTTTTCTTTATGGATTATCTCCGAAAGTACTTGGCCGATCTTGTGAAAATTAGCAGATGTTCATTATCGGTCACGGATGATGCCCGATGTTTCAGTTTACTCCGTTATAGCCGTTACTAATGACTGTAACGGCCTGTAACGGTTTTCCTTCTTTATGGAATATCTGAGAAAGTAAGCTAACTAGGCCGATCTTTCTGAAAATTTGTAGGTATGTTCATTATGGGTCACGAATAATGCCCGATGTTTTAGTTTACTGTTATATCCGTTACTAACGGCTGTAACGGCCTGTAACGGTTTTCTTCTTTTTATGGAATATCTCCGAAAGTACTTGGCCGATCTTTTTGAAAATTAGCAGGTATGTTCATTATGGGTCACGGGACGATGCCCGATGTTTTAGTTTACCCCGTTATAGCCGTTACTAACGGCTTTAATGGTTTTCCTTCTTTATGGAACATCTCAGAAAGTACTAGGCCGATCTTTCTGAAAATTTGTAGATATGTTCATTATGGGTCACGAATAATGCCCGATGTTTTAGTTTACCGTTATATATCCGTTACTAACGGCTGTGACGGCCTCTAACGGTTTTTCTTTCTTCATGGAATATCTGAGAAAGTACCTTGCCGATCTTTATGAAAATTAGCAGCTATGTTCATTATGGGTCACGGATGATGTCGGATGTTTTATTTTACCGTTATAGCCGTTACAAACGGCTGTAACGATTTTTCTTTCTTTATGGAATATCTCAGAAAGTACTTGGCCGATCTTTGTGAAAATTAGCAGGTATGTTCACTATGGATTACGGATGATGCCCGATGTTTCAGTTTACCGTTATAGCCGTTACTAATGGCTATAACGATCCATAACGGTTTTTCTTTTTTTATGGAATATCGCAGGAAGAACGTGGCCGATATTTCTGAAAATTTGTAGGTATGTTCATTATGGGTCACGGATGATGCCCAATGTTTAAGTTTACCTTTATGGCTTTTACTAATGGCCCATAATGGTTTTCTTCTTGATGGAAAATCTCAGAAAGTTCTTGGCCGATCTTTCTGAAAATTTGTGAGTATGTTCATTATAGGTCACAGATGATGGCTGATGTTTACCAGAATAGCCATTACTAACGGTTACAGCAGCCCAAGACGGTTTTTCCTCTTTATGGAATATATCACGCGTATTCAGGATAAACTGGGAGTACGTTTATATGCTTTGTATCTTTTGTTTGTATTGTTTTTGTCCAAATATATGAACAAGGCAACAACTGAGCAGAGCGCTTCTTTGATTAGGTATATAAACTTTCTCTGTACATCGACATATGTCCACTAATTCGTAGTTGGTGGTTCTCATAGAACCATTCCTATTATCTCCTTCACCTGGGGGAAAATGTGCCTTGAATCTTTCACTGTTGACTGGCAAAAAGGCATCTGGATAATATTTCACTTTGAATTCGATCTTCGGCTACATTTAAGCGAACATTTTGTTAATGTGTCATATTTTACATTGTGCTGTCCACTTGGATAACACAAACCTCACAGCTGGGTGTAAGTTATGTTTTCTTTCGAGATAATCATCTCTGATTAATTCTGTTGTGTTGCGTTTTGGTTTTTCTCTGAGACCATCATCAAAAAGTAGCGGTTACTTTTCTTTGCTTTTGCATTTTTTTTTTTTCGATGTTGCCTTGCTCCCAAATACGCTTACTGCTTGACCTTTTGAAAACATTTTACGCCGAAGTGTACTGCTGCACAATGTCAATAACAATTTGTATAATATTTCGAGGTTAACACTCGTTAGACTCCATGAGGCCTTCTGTCCTCTCTCGCATGTCCGACAAACTGGCTGACAGTTTCCGACATCGTATGATTGCCGCACGGAGAGTATCAACATCCTCTGATTGGTGCAGAAAATCATCAACACATTGACCCTTCAACAAGAAGAGGTTGAAGTGGTAGACACATCTGTCTTGTCCTAAAATAAACTATGAGAAAAAAGGAAAAGAAAAAAAGCAGCTTCAAAGAGTCCACTTTCGAAAGTGGAGCTGAGAGCAGTGATAGATCTTGTGAAGTCACACTGTATTCAATGCAAGCGCCAACTGCCTCCCTCACCCCACCCTTAATGAAATGACTACAAGCTTCTTCTTATCATGCTGCTGCAGCACAACTCATAGTATGGTCGCCACCTGATATATCCCCCTCTTTTTGTTTGAAACTAATCAAGAAAAAGAAAGAAGGAAATACACCCTAAGGTGCTGGTAGGACCCAGGGAGTGAGGAGTGAGAGGAGGAGATGGAGCCGGAGTGGAAAGGGAGAAGATGAAAGATGAAGAGGGGAGGAATTAGAGTTAGTGAGATATTGTGTATGACCAGTCTTTACAAGCTGATGACTGAACACCTGTAGTGAGATTTTGTGTATGACCAGTTCTCATATGTTGATGACTGGACATTGATCATTTGATTTATCTATCTATTATCAGTGTGTCTGTCCGTCTGTCAGTATGCATGCATGCATGCATGTATGTATGCATGTGTGTGTGTGTGTACATATCTTTATATTTATGTATTTAATTCAGTTTCAGTGACCACTGCTGCGTTACATAGTCAACAACTGTCAACAAGGCCGTAACATGGTGAGACATTCTTCAATGTTGCTGTTGTTATTGTTCATTTATCTCTTCATGGCTTTCTGTCGGTCTCCCATTCCTCTTCTTTCATTCAACACGTCTGCAGTCCCACTCTTGGGTTCCAGTTCCACGCTGACTGTTTGGATCAGCAACTGGTGCGGTGGTTTGGTTCACCTGCTGGTGGATAAAGCATGGTTCTGTGGTTCCAACAATTGTGGTTCATTCCCCCCCCCCCCACCCCCCTACCCCCTTGAGTCAGTCTGGTTTGAATAGATTTCCTCTGTGGACTCCAACTGCTTGCGAGGCCTTCGGTAGCAACATCAACCTTTGTCAACATGTTGTGGGTAGTAAGGAACACACACAGTCATGTTTTCACATCATAATTGAGTCAGTTTTCAAGCTGTCTCTACATATTTGATGACTAAATCAGTGAAGCATGGCCCCACTTTTACACCAGTTTTTGTTTGTTTGTTTTTGTGGACAAAGGAGTAAACAAACAAACAAACAAAACCCATTCACAACACGGCTTTACTCCCTGTGTGAACTTGAAAATGTGGGTCTGGAGACCCACAATGCATGGCAGAGCTTATTCTTTTCAGAAGGGCATGGGTCTTTGGAGACCACACAAAGTGCAGCAACGGTTTATTTCAATGCAATAGGTATGGGTCCTTGAAGACCCATGATGCATGGCACACAAGATTTTTAGGCAACATGTGGTGAAGGTTAAACCGAGATCTCATATGTAAACACATCCCCCTGGCAGTAAATTGATAAATAAAAAAAAAATAAATAGATGTTTTAACAAACACCTTTCAAAGACTATGTTAAATCCCATTAGGGCAGGCCATCATGTGTCTATGGGGCAGATAATTCAAGAACAAAAAAAAGAGAAACAAACGAAAATCAAAACATTTGTGCACACTTATTTTTTGTCCTGTTAAAACATCATCCTGAATGCCACCACCTCAATGGTAGGATTGGGAACAGTCTCATTCACAAACATCTCGATGATGGTGAACCCTCTGAGTTCGAGGCGAGGTGTGACTACGACGAAAGGGACCAGCAGTTGCATGTGATTTACTTGGGCAGTTAGCAGACTACATCTTAAATGGCTTTAAGTTCCTCAGTCTCCATCTCTAACTATTACCCAGGCTAAAGTTCTTCTTCCTAATTGCTCTTAATTCCCTCCACACACACACACACACACACACCACTTCTGATGCATACACCACACACATATGTATATATGCATTTATCTGTGTCTGTGTGTACACGTGCTTGTGTGTGTGTGTGTGTGTGTGTGTGTGTGTGTGTGTGTGTGTGTGTGTGTGCATGCATGCTTGCATAATGCGTGCAAATGTGTGTGTATATGTATATATGTGGCAAACATGTTTTGTTACTAGCTTCAATCCTGTACTCTGCACGCAAAACACACACACAATGTATGTAAAAATGTATCTTCATCTATGTCTGTCTGTCTATCTATTTACCTATCTGTATGTACATGTGTGAGAGAGAGAGAGTGTGTGTGTGTGTATGTGTGTGTTGAAGAATTATGTTTTCTTTTTACATTTAATGGGTCCAGATTTAGCCCTTGCTGTGATTTGTTTAACAATAAATGTGCATGTGCATGTGTGTGCGAGCGAGTGTGTGTGTGTGTGTGTGTGTGTGTGTGTGTGTGTGTGAGCCTGCTCATGTGTTTGTGTGTGCTCAAGTATGTATGTGTGTGTGTGTGTGCATGCATACCTGTATACATGTGGGTAAATGTGTGTACATGTATGTGTGAAATAGATTGGTTTATGTATCAAAGAAAATACAGTCTGACAGATGAACTAAATACATTCTGTTCCTTGGGTTGTACAGGTTTTGCCGAAGAAAGGAGACATCATCAGGTTCCCAAGGGGGCTTTATAAACACTTTGGAATTTACTGCGGTAAGAATGAGAATTTTGACAGGCACTGATAGAGATACATACCCTCAACTAGCTACATGCAGACAGATAGGTGGACCCTGTAAAACACACACCAACAGAAAAAAAAAGAAAAAAAAAAAAGAAAAAAACAAATTTCCACCATCACAGAATGTTCACAATGAATCTTGAAAGCCGGAATATTCCAACAGAAAGATAATCAAACAATTAAAAGAAAAAAAAATCAGATACACACACACCATGGCAATTTTGATCAGAGATGTATTTACTCTAATTTTGATGTACACACCATTTGCTTTTGCTTGTTCGAGTACTTCTATGTTTTCCTCATGATTTAATGCTGATAAGATAAAGGCTGGAAGAAGCATTGATAAGTTGATTGGATGAGGGAGGGTGGGTGTGGGGGTAGTACAAAGGGTGGTGGACACTAAAGTAAGAAAAAAAAAGAGGGGGGGGGGGATTGATATGTAGAAACAAAGAAAGGAATCAACTAAACAAGTGGTAAAATTAAAACAAACAGCAACACTAACAACAACAAAATTTCAGCCACATAACAACAACAAAAAAGAAACTTTATTTTTCATCTACATGAAATGTTTTGCAAGAGTGTGTCTATGTCCAGTCATTTGAGCACGAACGGTAAAAAAAAAAAAAAAAAAATTCTAATTTCCCATGATCTTTTCCTTGGACTTGTCAACCATGATTAAAAAGAAAAAAAAAAAAGTCTGACAGATATTTGAATGACGTCTCTTTTTGTTGAGCAGAATTGAAATCAGCCTGCTGATTTAGTGTCTAACTGACAGGTATACACACATTGAAGTTTCACCCTGTAACCTTGACCTTTCCTTGGGAGAGCCTGTCTGAACACAAGAGACCGATCTGATATCTTAATTGTTTTTCAATCAAATTTATTTAGTTTGTTCTGGTGGCACTTCTCTGCAGGTGATGGCAAGGTCATTCATGTAACAGCTGGTGCTCAGGGCAAGAGCTTCCACTCAGACATACGGGAGAACACGCTGAGGCACATCGCAGGGGACAGCACTGAGGCTGAGATCTTTAATTTTATGGATGAAAAGCAGAAGTAAGATCTTATTTCATAGTGATCTTTGTTCATAGACTGTTCATGGGGTACATGTGCATGCCTGCAAGTGAGTGAGAAATCTAGAAGTACTTTCTGATCACCAGTAACGCTTTTGTTCATATACTGTACATGTGAATATGAGAGAGAGACAGCGAGAGAGACAGACAGAGAGAGACAGCGACAGAGAGAGGAAGAGGGAGAGAAAAAAAAAGAGAGAGTGACATTCTATCCTGAAGAATGCACATGAAAAGTTGCCAATATCTTTATCTGATCAGACACACAGAGTTGACAACTTCCTAATTAAATATAGACAGTGGACCTATTTTCCGATGCTTGTTCATCTCATTTTCTTACCAAATACCCTCCTCATCAATAATCCAATTATCAATACATTAGCACTCTTGACTCACTTCCATCGATACATGACAATTGAAACAAAAATGTTTTGGGCTATTTTAAACATCACTATACCAACATTTTACAATCATTTTATTTTAGAGTTTTACATTGTCCACTGACCATTACATGATCTCTTGGACAGCAAGTTACTGCGTCTGTTCTGCAACAGTTTATCTATGTTTGAGTGCATTTCATATTTTATCATGACAAGATTTTCAAAGCCTTTTCCCCCTCAGTGAATATAGAACATTTCGTTTGTGTTGGTGTTTTGCGTTGAAGATTCTCTAATCATTTTCTTTTCTAAATATAGGATTACTCGACTGTTCTCACTTGCCTTGTCCAGTTGCATCTGCTTGTTCCCTTTTTCCAAAACAGAAGAGCTTTTGTTGTTTAAAATGTAGACATACAAAAAAAAAACCTCTCCCATTTTTGTGTGCGCGCACACGCACGCACATGAATACTGAATATCATTACAAACTGTCATGTTTGATTTTTGTTCCATATTGAACATCACTGCCATTCAATAATTATTACTTCCCTTGAGATTATTTTTAATTCTGATGGCGACATTTCAGGCCCTACTCGCCCTGAAGAAATTGTGGAGAGAGCCAGGAGCCGACTGGGCCCACAAAAGTTCAACCTCTTCTCCCAGAACTGTGAACACTTTGTCACCTGGTGCCGCTACGGGAGGCTGTCAGCACGCAAGTGGAACGCATCAAGCAATTGATGTCTGCTTTCTCACCCACCACTGTCGAAATCCTGGAGGTGGTGAGGAAGCCTGGGACAGAGCCAATGCCACAGAGTCCACTGATCTCACCACTCTGGCTATGACTGGCATTTGGCAAGCAGTAAGGGGTTTGCACAGACGGAGATATCCCATACTGTCTGATGATATGAAAAGAATTACAGACCAGAAGTGAACTTCAGATGAGCTTCATATCAACCTGTCTCTTATCATTGTAGAGACTGAAACTGGAAAAATAGGAAGTGCAAGCTATGATTATTCACCCTTGTAAGTTGTATGCATTCTCATTAAATGTGTCCAAACTCTCGATGACACATTTCTTGTACTATTCAGCATGAATATCAGTTTAACATGAGCAACTTTCTCCAGTCTCCTGAAACTCATGCTTAGCTACCCTGATTGTATGCACATTTTTTGTATAGGCTTGCTGCTGTCTCTTTCCGTCAATATGTTGACATAAACATTCAAAGATCTGTGCCAAGAAAAAAATCTGGAAATCCATTGGAATATTTCACACAGACTATGGATTTTCTTCATGGAGAAATTCTGGATCTGTTCCTCTGCCTCCGCTGCCTTCCAGTTACAGCTGATGGGGAGTGCAGCACTGAACTGGCTCGAATGTACATCTTTTGTCTCACAAATTATTGAAGAAGTAAAAGATAACATACTCATTAGCAGGATGAATCTCGAGGGAGGCAGGGGTGTTAGTTCGCTGGAAAGGAAAAATGGGGAGGGGGAAGAAGGGAAGAATAAAGAGAGAGGGGTAGATGAAGGGGGGAAGAGAGAGGGTTGCACAGAGGGAGAGGTATGAAGAGATATTTGTTATGAAGAATGACCGAGGGAGTGTGCTTTCTGGACTTTTTTCCTCTCCCCTGATTGTTTCAGCTGGCTGCATGTCATATGACCTTTTTCGATGTGTGTGTATGAATGATGGTGTATGTGATGATGATGTGCGTGTGTGTGTGTGTGTATGTGTGGGTATGGGTGCATGTGCATATGCGCTGTGTGTGTTGATGAGTCAATCTGAAATCTTAAACCCATCCTACATGACTTTTTTTTTTTTATAGTATACTTATTCTATTACCCCGATCATTATGCTGTTTATGTCAATGACTTTTGGTTGGTTGCTTGGTTAGGTTGGTTGTTGGTTGTTGTGTGTGTGTGTGTGTGTGTGTGTTTGTGTGTGTGTGATCAGATCTATGCTTGTCGTTGTGTACTAGATACATATGTTCAATCATCCATTTTATATAGATCTATGCTAGTTGTGTAATAGATACATACGTTCCACCATCCACTGTAAGAAATGTTTTATGCTCCATGCCCATTTGCACACTTTTTGCCACACTTTCCTTTTCTTTTTTTTCAAACTCAATAGCCATGTTGTTATTATTGTCATTGTTGTAGGTTTTGTGTTATCATTGTGATATTATATTATCATTATTATTACTGTTGTTGTTATTTTCAGGACTATGACAGTCCTAGACTCTCCCCTTCCCTACGCAACCCCTCACCCTCTTCTTCCCCCCACCTACTCCCTCTTTCCCTTTATTTTTCATCGATGTGCTTGTCATAAATTACTTTAAAAAATGCAATACAATATTTGTTACAACCCCTCACCACCCCCACCCCCACAAAAAACCATCAAAAAACAACACCACCAAAAAAGACATACAAAATGAAACAATACTCCCCGACTGCGATCTTGTATGGGTCTCATATTGACTGTCACCAGTGAAGCATTGATGTCGGCATTTCTTTATGGCTATTCTTTGTAACATCTGAAGAAGACGTTTCTGTTAAAAATTCAATTGCCATGTCTGTACATTGTGTACTTTGTCCATTGTGTATTAAATAAACACTACTTTGTACCTTGTTTCGAGTGTTTATTTATATTTGGGCTTGTTTCTGGTAATACAACAGTCTGTATCTTTCTCCCCCTACACATAATAAGCTACACAATCTTACTAATGGAAATCAAAATCATAGATCAAAGATAAAGGTGACATCACATGAGAGAAAAGCTTTGAGGTTCGATACATATAATTCCATAAAAAAGTCCAGCTGCTGAATTCTTGTCAGCATCTTAATTTTTGTCTTGTTCTTAGCACCAGACACTGAGACAGTATTAGCTGTTTCATTCTTTGCTACTTTGTTTTCACTGTAATTATGTCAGCAGATTACCTATATTGTTGCCAATATGCTGAAGAGAAGTCACCTGTTCAGCCAAGTATGTGCATGTAAATGTCAGCTTCCACCACATCTTCTTGTCTTTCTGAGTAGATCTCTTGAGGCTGACAGATGACAAGTGATTTCAATCAAGTTTTGCTTCAAGAAATTGTAAAATAAAAACTGTTGAGTGAACCTGATCATAACAGGAGAGTGAATCAATTCCATCCACTCTGGACTGTGTGCAGCCAGCATCTCTGTCCACACATAGCATTTGCCACAAGCAGGCTAAGTCAGCAAATCACAGTGACCAAAACAGGACAGGACTTGCAACACTCAATGCATGGGCTACTTCTTTCACTTGTCTAACTGATATTTTGATGTCAAAACCGTATTGCCAGATACAAGAGTCACTGTCGCCCTTGTTCATGTTCTGTTGTGGGAAACACATTTTGTCACAAACAATTTTTGAACCTATGACATAACATATGCTGTTTTGAGTATTTGCACTCATCACAAGCTAGATGGGGGCAGGATGTTGAATCTTGGATTGAGTAAGGATAATTGGGTACTCTTAACTACTGTTTTGTGGATTTTCAGATGTTCTAAACAGTTAAGAACGACTGAAAGTGGTCTGAAATGTCCACATAAATTCCGACAACAGACAATGTAAACTGACTGGTAATATTCAGAACATAAACCCTATTAGACTACAAAGGGGATACCAAAAAGAAAGGCAAGTTGGTCTCCATTGCCAAATATGAAACAAGGAAACAGTATCTGATGTTACCACATACACACAAAGGGGACAATTTGATGCCTGTAGAATCAGTTTTAAAATTGGAGAACAAACTGGAATCCACAATGTTCTGATGTCATGTGACATCACAATCAAAGTGCTGACAGAGCCGTGAAAGAAATCAGGAACACGTATTCACACTGCACACTCGCAACACATTGAGAAATTTGAGATGGAATTTGACCTTGTTCTGTGCGACTTTGAAACCCAGTGACTAGATGAGGTTCTGTCTTGAGCATCAGAGGAACAAAATGTTTCTAGATCAACCACACACACACACACACGCACACACACACACACACACACACACCAACCAACCAACAAACCTGACCAACCAACCAACCACCCAAAATCTGTCTGCCTCTACTGGCTGCAAGTTTGGAAGATGTTTGCCAAATTTTTGCTTTTCTTAAATCCACCAAGTATGCCTAGAATCTTTTCCTATATGTGGTTTAGGAAAAAAAGAAGGTTTCAGTAACCGCACTTTTACTTTGTTGGCTGCAGCAGTCTAATGCTTTACAACACTGTGGCTTTGTCTCATGTTGTTGGCTGCAGCAGTCTAATGCTTTACAACACTGTGGCTTTGTCTCAGCCATGACCAGGAACCACTGTTTAGATATGACATGTATGGGTAACCTGCTTTAAAATGAGCTCAAAAGTGGCAGTTGCAAATTTAGCAAAATATTATTTAAGTACAAGATGGGCCATTCTATCCAAAAAAAAAAGTTTTTGCACAAAATGAATGTTTGTGGATTTTTCACTTTTTGTCTTGGTGTCCTGCTTATGTTGGAAGTAAAAGTATCAGCTCACAACATAGTGCCATTCAAACTATGTCCTAGTACAAATAGATGCCTCACTTTGCAATGCTGTCCTTGGCCTCTCCATTTCCTTAGTTCACCCCTCGGGTGAATACAGTTGGGTCAGTCATGAGTCCTGAATGTATAGCATCTTGTTGCAATGTTAATCCTAAACTGTTGTTTTGCATGTTTATATTGATACAATACAGCTTTCACCCTCACATTGCAGAGGAAAGACCTGAGAAAATCCTATTCACTATCATATCAATCATTGTGCAGTTGTTCTGCTGTCACTTGAAATTGCTGAAAAACTTGCAGAAGTTGAAGTTTACCATGATACAAAGACCAGGACATACATGTAACTCTCTACCCCGAGATTTGTGTGACAATTTGTGTCATTTGATTTAGTTTCCTTTTTTTGTTTTTTTACATTTCTACCTCGAGATTTGTGTGACAATTTGTGTCATTTGATTTAGTTTCCTTTTTTAAAAATTTCCATTAATCATTTTTTATCCCCCTGCCAACACAACAAAAACTGCCTTCAATTAAACACAATGGTGCCAGAGCTACTGTCTAATAAAATCAAAGAATGGTGCTCTCTCTAAATGCGAGACATTTCTTGAGTCTTAAGGTCTTTAATAGAATTTCCATGGAAAGTGCTTAAATGGTCACACCGAAGGTCACCAGTTCTCTCTCTCTAACACACACACACACACACACACACACACACACACACACACACACACACACAGAGAGATTTAAATATGTATGTTATCAGATTTTATACAGAACCACTCATTTCACCACTTACCTGGTGTCATGTTAAGTCAACTTACATGTGCTGTCATCTAGTAAAATGATAAGACCCCTTACCCATAATTTGTTACTCTGTCATACTTATCTTGAAAAGCAGTTTAAATCCCTATCCACATCACAGATATGCCAAAAAGTTCAACTGTTTGTCCATGGGCAAAAAATCCATCTTTTAACAAAGGTTGGTTGAAACAGATTCAGAACTCTAGTGTAATCCCGTGAAGGGACATACGAGGATACCAACAGAAGCAGGCGACAATGCAACTTCCCTGGCAGAAACAGCAAATTCTCCAGAACTTGCGTCTTCATACATCATCAACATGAGTAAGTGAAAAATCAAGATCTACCCAGATCTCGAACTTGATCTTTGACATATGTCTGCCTCTATATCCTGCTCTAAAACAAAACTACCAAGAACACTTGCTTCATATTTGACAGAAGATGGCCACACACACTTGGACAACCAAAACTAGGCAATCGCAGAGTTTCCCTAAGTGCACTCGGGCCAAACTTCAGAATTTCCAAGACATCATCAAGGAACCTAGAGAAGCATTACTCTGCAAAGATATCACACATCTACATGCCAAAACTTCAACTGTGAGCAGAACTAGTCGCCCAAAACATTATTCCTGAGAAAGGTCTCTGTACACTGTACACTGTGTACAGTATAAAAGACCAAATTCTACCGACCAATAAACGCCCGCAAAGAGTGCAAAGCGACACTTTCATTTCAAAATATAAAAAACTTCTGTTGTTTTTTGAGAGATTTTATTGTTAAGTGTGACATACTTCAGTTTCACTTTTGAACAACAAATGTACAAACCTGAAATGAAATGACTGGCTCAAACATTTACAATAGAGTCAATGAAATCTGGCAATCTGAGTAAGATGGAAGAAAACTGAAATTGCACATAAAAACAATGTAGCAGCAATCCACTTATCGAGGAAACATGTGTTTCTGGTCTTGATTCTTGGGAAATATGCCAGAATACTGATTGTTTAATTTTTGCATTTTGTCAATTCAGAAAACAAAAACAATCTATTCACTCTGTTCTCAATTCTTGAACATAACTGGTCACATCATCCTCACCTCATGATCACTACACTAGCAGTCACGCAGACTGCAGGTTGAAGTAGTATAGGAGGTCTGAAATGTCCTCATCGCTCTCCAGACAGGGCTGCTCCTTCACGGTCTTTTGTTTTTCAGCCACTGAGCTCAACCTGGAATGGCTGGAAGCAGAGACAACCGCTGCTTTTTTGGGCAGAGGTTTGAAGTCTCCACTGGAATTCCTGTCCCCTGTGTTCAAACAGCAGTGGGGCTTTGAGAAGTCAGGTGACCATCCAGCTTTTTCGTTCACTTTCAAGGCACAGCCATCTTCTATCATGTGACAGACAATGCGAGCAATGTTTTTTGAGTCATCCAGGCCGCAGTGGGGGCGACCTTCAAACTTCAGGCCCAGGTTCTCCAGCATGTTGTTCAGGTTGAGGCGTCCAGTGTCGTAAAAGTTCCCATAGGATTTACGTACGTTGATCCATCGACGGCTCCACCGAGGGAAAGGCAGCTGACTGATTTCACACTGCTTGCTGAGGAAACGGTGAATATCCCAGGGCCTGTTCACACATGAAGTTTCATAACAGAAACAATCAGAAAGACAATGCCATGCATTTCCTTAAAAAAAAAAAAAATTTTTTTGAGCTTTAAATCAATCATCAATGCCCAGCTCTCATAAGAACACTCCCAGATATTTGAATTAATAAACATAAACGCAAAATACTTCCTTCTGGCAATTTAGCCTAAATGGGTAACTTAGCCTTAATGGATGATAAAACTAAAATTAACTGAAGTGGAAAAACAATCTGGAAGCTCTTGTTAATTAGAATCTTACAAGTGACGATCCACTGAGATATCCATTAGCCTATTTGATTCACATGTGTATCAAATATTATCAGAGTAAGCAATCCCAAGTGTTGTCAGAATAAGGAATCCCAATGGAGTGAGGCCATTTTGGTTTAAATGACTTGGTCACCATATGCCAACCAACTGCATTCACTCTGTTCAAGATGCGAAAAGAAAAGGACAAAAATACACGTGCAGTGAAGGGGGAAAAGAGAGAGAGAGAGAGAGAGAGAGAGAGAGAGAGAGAGAGAGAGAGAGAGAGAGAGAGAGAGAGAGACTGACAGAGAGAGAGAGGGGGGTCTCAGATGTGATAAAAGGTGAATTGCAGTTCAAAGCAAGGCCAGCCTGCGTTCCACTGTGCATTATAAGCTGGATTAATTTCAAATGTTCTCCATCAGTGTATATTTATGTATAACATTGGTAATGTTTATTTCAACTGATGCTTTCATTTTGGACTTCCTCTCTTTCATCAGCTCTCTCAAATTCTGTTTTCAGTCGCACTGGCACATTTATGATGTACTGGTATCAATCACTGATTTCAGAAGCTTTTATTGTAGAAACAAATGAAGATGTTTAATGTGCTGCTTTCATTCTGCTTCACTTGCTTGCTTCATTACTTATAATAAACATCTTGCTTTACTTGGCAAGATCACATATTCTCCTATGTGGCTGACGTTTGTTCTATCTTTAAGGTAGCTGTTTATCTAAATCCACCCTTCTGTTTGGTTGGTATTGCACTAAAACGTAAGTTAATACTTGCTTTAGTATTGAAAAAAAACAACACATCTTTCACCAATGTACATGAAAATCATCGCAAGTGATTACAGTTTCTAGGAAAAGGTGAAGAGAGTTTGCAGTACTGATAATATTGCTGAATACTTGATTCCAGCTTTATGGCCTTTGCCATTTCTTTATGCTGGGGATGGCTGGAATAGACTACTGCATTTATTGTTCTGACAAGCTTAGTTTCCTAGCACTTGTAATTGTTGAGTGGAAAAAAAATGTTGAAATTTTCATATTAATCATGTTTGAAAAGAATGTTAAGTTTCTTATAGACATACAGATAAAGACAGCCAAAACTGGATGACAACGTACTGTCACTTTCTTATATGAGTCAAAAAACAAAATTCAGCAAGTACAAAATCTCTCAAGATACAGTTTAAATATACTACAATTGTGAGTGAGTGAGTGAGTGAGTGAGTGAGTGAGTTTCTGTGTGTGTGTGTGTGTGTGTGTGTGTGTGTGTGTGTGTGTGTGTGTGTGTGTGTGTGTGTGTGAGTGAGTGAGAGTGTGTGTGTGTGTGTGTGTGTGTGTGTGTGTGTGTGTGTGTGTGTGTGTGTGTGTGTTGTAAAAGAGAGAGACAGACAGACAGACTGAGAGCAAGAGAGTGAGGGCAAGAGAGAGAGAGAGAGAGAGAGAGAGAGAGAGAGAGAGTGAGAGAGAGAGAGAGAGAGAGAGAGAGATCCCCAAAGATGAAAACAAAAGCAAAAGCAGCTAAAGTGGAAATTGTTTGAAGTCGGTTTACAGTATGATACATAGAAATGATTAACAAGTTCCTGATTATGAAAATCAATGGACCTTACAATATAGAAGGTCATTCACAGCTTGTTATGACATCAATGCTAATATTCATTTTCCCTCATGACAATTTTGGGGCTGAAAAGACATCCATGTAAACTGACTAAACACTTTTGCACAATCAGAGGCTCAAAAATCTCTCAAACAAGTCAACAAATATAACCCACCACATGAACATTTAAACCTTTAACTACTGACTTTAGTTAAAGGTTTAAATGTTCATGTGGTGGGTTATATTTGTTGACTTGTTTGAGAGATTTTTGAGCCTCTGATTGTGCAAAAGTGTTTAGTCAGTTTACATGGATGTCTTTTCAGCCCCCAAAATTGTCATGAGAGAAAATGAATGCAGATCCCATCACACAGATGCTTCAGTCCTCCGAGTGGATTGCGCTCAGGATCAGCTGTCAAAAGGTGAAGAACTGACATGATAAACACAGACCTGTTGAAATACGGTTAAAAAAAAGAAAAAAAAAAAAAAAAAAAGACAGGGAACTAGCTGTGTCATATCCATGCAACATTCCAGCTTGATGTTTCTTGGATCAGAGGATGAAAAAGACTATGGTTCCACTACCTTACTGATGCCAGAGCAATACACATTCAAAAAAAGCAATGCCTCCCTCTCCCACCCTAGCCCCTCTCCGTGATCACATAAATGCTTTCTCACCCATCAGTGACGACACAAAATCTGTGGCTGGTTCCCAGCTCCCAGCTCTCCAGCCACTGTTCAAAGTGTTCCAGCACCACAGGGAACTCTGACGCGCTGTCCACCTCTGACTGCAAAACATAACGCTCTCACCTGATGTCAGTCGCAATACTGTCAGCTACAAACACTGCTATGGCCATGGATTCATATGTCCATGAACAGATGTGAGTCATCAGAAGTCCTGGACATTCAAAATAATCATCCAATTGAACAGACAGTGAAGTAGTTCTGAACAAAGAAAAGTCGAACAGCACCAGCAATGTAGAGGTCATGTAACAAATTGACGGCTAGGAAATTGTGGCTTTGAACCTAAACAGAAGCGTTATCAATAAGGGTGTTTTTTTTGGTTTTTTTTTTCTTAGAAACTAGCTGGCTTCTACAGGGAGCTAAGAATGCAAAGAGCTCAGATGAAAAGTTTGAGAGTATGACTATTCTTGTCTTGTCTGTGGATGCATCTTTAAGAGACAGTGGCTAATGTTCCTGAATAACTGCATCTTTCTCTTGGGTATTGTTGAAGCTGGAACACTTTAAGTAAAGCAAATGCTTAAACTATGAGAGCAACCTCATCAAGAACTCTCAGACTTCCAGTGAGGAAGGTTTCTTGTTGTTGTTGTTTTTGCTGTTGTTGTTGTTGTGTGTGTGTGTGAATGTGTGTATGTGTGTGTGTCAACAAGACTCCCTGTTATGCTAAATATTGTTACCACGTCAAAGTCTGCGCAAGCTATGGCTGTTTGCTTCCTCTGTTTGACCACAATTTCATGCATAACCAAGACTATTGCTGTGACCATTAGCACACTTCCTATGACAACTTCCGCTTCTGCCCATCACTCCATGGCCTAACCCTAAAGGGCAGCCCCCTGCAGACCACAGCAAGACAAGTGAGGAAAGATGGTTGCGAATTTGAGTTGGACATTTAGCCAAACAGGGTGTCTGATTTAAAAAAAAAAAAAAAAAAAAAAAAAAAAAACTCCACATTTTGGCATCATATATTGGCTCCACAACTAAATGATTATCATTGTCAGCAGGGGGCTAGTTGTTGGTGTCCTGCATACATAAGGTGGATCAGAACAGGCACCACCGAACACCACTGAAGTGACTTGGCAGCAATGCCTGTCTTCTTCTCAGGTCTTTTGCATCATGATGTCTTAACATGGACTGCTCCCTGTGGATTGCCAGTGCCAGGGCTGTAGTGTTACAAGCCAGGCTGTGGCTGTGGATGGGCAACCGGACTCTGCAGCACAGGGATATTACCACTTGAGTGGCACAGAAGATGAAACAAACAAAAAAAAAAAAAAAACAAAAAACCCCACCCTTTTCCACTTTTCTTTCCAGTGCTGGGTAGCTGGAGGTAAATAATTCATCCTCTGTGGTAGGACTGATGTTGCCATCATCCTATGCTTCTTCCCTTTTCCCTTGTTTGAAGTGGGTTTCTGGTAAGAAACATACATTTCTTGCCTTACAGTTACACCCCTCTTATTTTTTTGAGGGACTTAACATGAACTGGCAAAATGACGATATGCCAGATCACGATTGAATCTCTTGACAAATCTTAAATAAATGTCAGCGAACCGCCCAGAGAAACGTGGACAAACGAGTCACAAGACAAAAAAAAACCCTCCACATTTTGGCATCATATATGGCTCCACAACTAAATGATTATTTGTGGTTTGTCTTGTGACTTGTTTGTCCACGTTTCTCTGGGCGGTTCATTGACATTTATTTAAGATTTGTTTAGATTTCCGCCTGCAGTCGTTTCACTTTGCAACTGAATCTCTTGAATCGGTCATTTTTGATGAGATTCATGATTTGAGTGGCTCTCGAGCTCACTATTCCCTGCAACATCTTTGGGTGAATGAGGGATGGCAAAGAAAGAAAAAGGGAAAACTTGCAGAGTTGGGAGTCAGGAGCAAGAAAAAGGTAAACAAAACTGAATTCCAAATGGATTTTGGAAGAAAAAAAAAACTCACTAAAATACAATTTAAAAAAAAAAAAAGGAGGGTTAGGTTAGCCGCACAAAAGATGGAAGTAAACACAAGATGATCTATTGATGATCTGCAAAGTGGTGGCCAGACAGAGCAAAAATCCTGACATTATTTTCTCGTCAACAATTCCGCCACTGAACGATAGATGGAAGTGGAAATAACAAAGAATCATAGCATTAGCCTTGGTTAAAATTTGAATTTTGGCCTAACAGAGCAGACAAAGCAGTCGTAACTTGCACAAAGTTTGGCAGCATGTGAAGCCAAACACCACTGTTACCATCATCATTAACCATCATTTAAGGAAAACTATCTCAAATTATGAGATCATTCAAAACAAACTGCTGTATTGTCTGGGCGTTTTTTGTTTGCCATTCACATTTGTTTCTTTGTTTTCCTTCTTCTCTTTTCTTTAATATGCTCATCAGTGAGGATGAGAATAATGAAAATGATGCTGCAGAGTTCCATTTTGTCTGAGACTGCATGACAGAACTGTTCTCTTCACTTACTTTCATAACTTATCCTGATGTTAACCAGTCCTGAAATGAAAGATACACATATCTGCAGTGTTGGTCAGGAAATTCTAGACACATTTTCAGAGACGCATCCGTTAAATGGATAAAACAAAAGTGTGTAGCCCTAGCCTTTCCAACTAAGCATACAGCGAAATCAATGCTGGACAAGAGCCAGTTGAGGCAGAAAAAAAATCCTCCAAATAAATGAATCTGATGGAATCGAATCAATAACATCCTAGACAACAGTCTACAATGCTAACCACTGTGCTGAAGCAGCTGGTTTGTTTAGCTGGTTGGTTATTTATTTCAAAATAGCTGAATTATGATTTTGAAAAGGCCGACACAGCTAAAAAGCCTGAAATTTTATGAGCCTGAGAGAGCACTGCCATTTCTGTCTGGCATGTGATAATCAAGATCATTTACCCCTGAATAGCTTAAACATTATCAGTCTCTACTTGTGCGTAGCATTATCTCAATGCAATACTGGTACTTCTGATGAAGTTCTGGAGGTGAGAATGCGACAAGATTATCCCTGATTGTGGCCATGTATGCATAGGAATTACACCACAGACAGGAAAAATTCTTTTTTAACTGATACAGTTTACTGTCCCTTGCTGAACTCTGAATACACACACACACACACATAATGAAGAAAGTAGTAGTAGGTGAAAAACACTCGTACAGCATTATTTCATTGTTACAAAAATTTCTTAACAGGTGCGGTGAGTTTAACAGAACTAATCAAACCTTACTACTTGTGTATCGAGTATACGACATATCAATTTCTGATTGACATAATTTTTTTTTGTTTTTCTTGCTTGCTTCTGTTTATACTGTGATCCGTAAAAACCTGATAACTGGCTTGATATGCTGAAAAAAAAAGGAAAGTTGATCTCATTTGTTAATGGTGCTGGTTCTTTTTTCGGGTCATTATCACAATCAATCACACTTGTTTGTCAAACTTACAAAGTTTCATTGATCATTACTATCATTAACTGTTGCTATCAAGTCATCTCACTAAAGGACTGGCTCAGCTCTATGTACCAACATTCATATCATGCCTCAAGGCACTGCCTTTCTTGAAGCAATAGGTGAACGATAATTCTAACATGTGGCTTTATGAGCAACACTATTATTGCTGTTATCCTTTTCATCTCTCTTCACATCATACAGCTCTTGTTCTCACCTGGTTCACCCCAGTCAGCTGTTTGCAAAATTCTGTCAGCACAGGATTCAGCACCGGTTTACAAAATTCACGAAACATTCGGACCTGCAAACAAAAATACATACACTTCAGGTTTGAACAACTTCAACAAGTTTATTGTGGAAAAAAAAAAATATTAGCAAAGTTCAGCTGAGAACCATATGCCTGTAACTGCACCCAAATTTCACTATTACTACACATGTGTCTGGAAACACAGGTTAAAAAAGGGCGAAAAAAAAAGGAACATTCTCAAGAAAGAAAAAAAAAAATAATGTCACAATTTTTTATGTAAAGGAAAGGAGACAGGACGAAGAAGAAGTGAAGAAGAATGTGCACTTGTTATTTGGCTAAGGTAAACATGTGTGTAAATACATGGAAGAAGTTATCCTGGTACTTTCCAATATTTAACAGACTGAGAATCGACAAAATCATACACTGATATGATGGCATTATAGTCTGCACTATAACTTCAATATATATGCAACTTTCTGAGCAGCTATGTTAAAATAAAGCCAGACCAAAACGTCCTGCTCTAACAATTTCATGAAAATATTGCATATGCAAAACATTTGGCTTGTCATATTGGGAAAGTATAATAAACCAGCATAATGTCCACCCAATTATGGTCAGTTTCCTAACTGAGGCAAGATACTAGCTACACACACACAAGCACGCCTGTCCACACAAATGTGGGTGCACACACACACATATGCACCTGCACATGCACACACACACATACATACATGCACACACAGAGAGAAAACCAGCCACTCACAATCTTCTTGTGCTGGACGTCGATGAGAACTGCTGGGAATTCAATTATCTCTTGAACAAAGCGATCATTGTTTTCCTGACAGGTGGCTTCAAAGTCAATCACCACCAGAAAATCGTATGGCACTTGATCCACTCCTCTAGCTATATTTGCTGCTGCCAGTTTCTTGCGCCGATAGTAATTCTTCAGCCGTTTCTTCAACACCTCTTTTACACACCCCTGAAACAGTAAACTTTGCAAATAAAATCAATATAACAGAGTGACAAATATGTAAAATGTTGCTTCAGAAGTGCCTGTTTAACATTCGTCTCAAATTCAACAAATAACTGTCAGATGAAAAAAAAAAAAAAAAAAAAAAAACGACCAGTGTTATGCAGCAGGCGTTATGTGACCTGTGCAGCACTGAAGAGCTTGAAATTGTTTCATTATTTTTCAGCATCTTTTGGCTTTAGCTTTATTTTTAGACCGAAAAGGGAATAAAAAGGAAGGCACAGTGTCATTTGAAATACTTTTAACACTGTCAACACAGACCCTCATTCTGCTCAAATGTGCTCAGTTAACACTCAGTCGCATCACTGAAATTCCCTCAGGCACCTGATTTAGACCATTTCTTTTTAATTTTCCTTAGGAGCCTAAATCCCAAGTGACTGACTATTTTTGTACAGTCAAATAGTGCTATCTTTCATCTTCTTGATGATAAATGTTTTAAAAGTCAAAATAATTATTTTGTTTGTTGATTGATTGAGTTGAAAATGACATACTTCAAACACGGAGCACTGATTCAGTGTCTGAAGACGCCAACAAGTGAGTTGCTTTTTCTTCAAATTAAATTAACCAATGAAATCAATTGTTAGCAGACTGCTAACTGGTATGACTGACCTACGAAAGACTGTATCTGTACGTTGACAACACTGGTTAAGAATTCTCCAGGAAATTCGGTCATATTTATTTTCAAAAGACTATAACTATCATTCTCGCGATGTGTTCAGAGCGACAGATCACTTGCCGTAAGCATTTTCACCCCATGTCCCAAAGTGGTAAGTCGGGTGCCGTGATCATTCTCGCGACATGTTGCAAAAAGTTAAAGGTTCAATATACTTTATTCATCAATGAAAACAGTCACACCCACATATATACCATATGTCTGATAATAAAGGCATTAAATTTCTTTGTCTGCTCAGATAGTTTTGTGCCCTTATGAAGAAATCAGAAGATGCGTGGTGGTGGACATAGGAAATAAGGAAAAGGGGAGGGGAGAAAGATCCTTAAGTACTTCAGTTTTTCTCCTCTCTGCTCAGCAATGATTTCTGAAGATGATGATCTGACCCTCCTGCATTATCTGACTGCCAACTGCTGATGTCTAGCTTGTTTCAGTTGACGTTTGATGGCACTTATATCTATTTATAAGTGAAAATAAAGAGTCCAACTGAACAACAATGAAGAAAATAGGACAGCTCTATTGATGTATGAAAGAACAATCCAATTCCATTTCAGACCACTTTTCACAAGGGTGTAATGTCACAATCTATACAAGGAAAGTTCTCATTAATCTCATGACATCACAAGTAGCAGAAAAACAAAAATTGCTGAAGTCATGGGTGGGGGTGGGGGGATGTGACAGCAGGAAAGAGGGGGAGGGGAGAAGATGGGGGAGAATGAGGATGATGATGGAGGGAAAAGGAGGGGAGTGAGATGGGATTTCAAGTAACCAGAGATTTGGGAAAGTAATCCTGGAAATTAATACAAAAATCAGATGGTAGAAAAAAAAAAAAATTGATGAGTATGGACGAGTTTACTGGAACAGAGAAGGGTCATACAACATAGCTATACTATAGTCTTACATGCTGACAGAAATGATCTGTCACTGAATTATTTTTCATCTCTTTGTAAGAAAGGAGCCGATGACCAATTTTAGGTTCTTGCACTGCAAGAAAAAACAAAAAAAAGTCAGAGATGTTACCCAGTATTAAGATGGAGCTCGGCCAACTTCCTGCGTAGCTGATCTTTGTGCATGCGGTTGATTTCCCCATTCAGCCGCGCCAGCTTCTTGAACACAGGGTCTGAGAAATCCAGGTCCTGAGGCTGGCTGCTGCTGCAGCTGCTGCTGGGGACTGCTGCTCACCTCTGCACTCTCTACAGAGTTCTCTTGCATTGCATAATGGTCCATGCCAGACGGATCAAGTCTGTCTGCTGAATGAACACCATCCCCGATGGCACCCTGAAAAAAGACGAATAAGGATGTGGACCTAAATAATAATAATAATAATGATGTGTGTTTGAGAGAGTAATGGTATGTGTTCTTGTTTGTGAATTTGTTCAAGTGACATGCTTAGTTTTACATACATATGATGTATAGAAATACTTTTGAATATCATTTCAAACAACGGTTAATCTTTAGTCAAACATAATTCAACAACATTCACTTTACTATCACACACACCACACATGTGCATGCACATATACATGTATACATAGACCGCTACATGAACTTTCACACACATGAATCATCTCTATTCCCAGTCCCCCTCTCTTACTTCACTTCCAACTGAAACATTTATACTCTGGCATACAAGTCTCAGATTATTTTCACAAATCATCTGTAATCATTTCATCAAGAAAATTTCTGCAGTATAGAATTAGAAATGGCCAGACTTGTTTTGCTGGCCATGGAAGAGAAAAGCTAAAGTGAAACATCATCAACCACAAGAAAAATAACAATAACAACAACCACTCCTTATTCATTAAATAGACAGATCACATGGAAACATCTCCAAATCACTGATGATGGTTAGGCAGCAGTAAGTTAGTTAAAAAAAAAGTTTTTCTATTGGGTGGGCCCAGTACATGCCAACCTGAGCAACGCCAAGCCAGATACTGGTCTCATGATAATGAGTCTATCCAAAACATGTCAGTCAACCCATTATAGAATTGCTGTGCTGGCATGTATTGGATTTGACCAAGTATCATGAGTACGTAACCTACTACTTACCAACTATTATGGCACAGGCAGGGCTCTGCAAGGTTGGATCAATATAACATCTATGTTCTGGGTTTGACCCTGCACATGCTGGGCCAAATTACTTATTTTGTCCAACAACTAGACTGTGTTGATGAGACTGTTCTCCTGATAAGGACATGTAAATCTTGCATTAATACCACTCCTTGCATGCCTTCTGCGTGTGTCTGAAATGTCGACTGTCTGCTGCAGACAGGGCTTGACGCGAGTCATGGCTCAAGGATTATTCAGGATGCCAAACCCAAAATGGCTGATTGTTGTAAAGAGGTTTTTGTATTTCTGGTAGTGTGTGAAGCTGCCAATTATTTTAAGGTCCCAAGTGTGCCTTTACTTCTGCAGCCCCAATTCCATAAATTGGACTCATGTACTCCTTGTTACTGTACACAGTGTCTGGATTTTTCCATTTTTGCTAGCATCTGCTTGGCTTCATGGGAACAACTACATTTGGTCACACTAAATCTTATACAGAAAGTTCCAAGCACAGAGATGGTTGTTTGTAGTGTGGTGTGGTGTGTGTAGTGTGTGTGTGTGTGTGTGTGACAACCAGTGTAACTCTACCTGCTGTTATCTTGTCCTGACCTTTGTTTGGGGGGTCACATGACCCCCACTTTGCACTCACAGACCTCAGGTGCATTTCAACTTGTTTTTCATGGGCAAAACTGCTCTAAAAAAATAATCACTGCTTTCTACTCAGACATCCTGAGATTCTTTGAAGTTTCTGAACATTCATTATTATTTATCTATTTGTTATGACCATCATTTTGCTCTTTCCGATAGTATTTCCATTAAGACCTGATTTTTATCAACATGCTCCAAGGACTTGATTTAGTTCTGTCGTCTACTCTGCATTTGAAAAAAAAAAAAAAGTTCTATTGCGCCCATCCTAACAAACTTGGCTACATGGCTCAGGTTCAGGTTCAGGTTCAGGTTCGTAGGGACAATTGCTTATGCAATTTTCAGAACTGGCTTTACATGTCCCTTCTATAGTTAACTCATCTTTATACGGTCTGGTCTTTTACTCGCTCAAGTCTTTATTTATCATAGTCAAAACAATAGTCTTCAACAATACACTATCATCGATAGAGCTTTTGAAAAGGTTAGTATTTTGTGCACGTTTAATGTCAGATGTTAATTTATTCCAAAGATTTGTTACTCTGTTACTGAAAGAAAATTTCCTTAGGTTAGTGCGACAATATTCATGATAAATTTTATCCACACTATTTCTGGTATTCTCCACTCTTGATGCAGTAAAAAAATTTTGATATAGGAATATTGTCAACAATTAAATATTTTATAGACTTGAATCAAATCGCCCCTCACTCGTCTTGTTTTTAGCGTAGGCAGTCCAAGAGCTTTTAACCTACCTTCATAGGGAAGATTTTGTATATTCTTTACAAGCTTTGTTGCTCTTCTTTGTACTCTTTCTAGAGCAGCAGACTGCCTCTTTAATCGAGGATACCAAACTGTGTTGCCATATTTCAAATGTGGTCTATCGAAAGCCTTGTATAGTTTTGTAAAAATATCTTATCTATGTGAATAAAAGTACGTTTAATTATACCAATAATTTTGTTAGCTTTATTTATAGAGTTTTGAATATGCTTATCGAATACCAGGCCAGAATCGAAAGTGACACCAAGATCTTTTTCATAATCACATGTTGAAATATCTGCACACTCACCAGTATTACTGTTTAGCATTGTGTATTGGTATCTTGGGTTCTTACGTCCAACATGTAACACATTGCACTTTTCTGCATTAAAATGCAAGTTCCATGTGGTAGACCATTCAGATAAATTATCAATATCATTTTGTAACGTATCATGATTATAAGTTGTATTGTAAATTTTTGTATCATCTGCAAATATTTTGCAAATACTTTCCACCGAATTCGACAAATCATTTATAAATATAGTAAATAATATAGGACTCAAAATACTCCCTTGTGGTATACCACTTAGAACTTCCGTAAAATCTGAATATGAATGTCCTACTCTGACTCTTTGCTGTCTCTTAGTTAAGAAATCCCTTATCCATGTATGCACTCTACCTGTAATTCCATATGCTGATGATTTCACTAAAAGCCTCTCATGGGGTACAGAATCGAAAGCCTTTTAAAGTCTAAATAAAGTACATCTACATCATTGCCATTATCTAAAAGTTTTGTTAAATCCTCCATGACAAGTAAAGTTGTGTTACACAAGATCGATGTTTACGGAAACCATGCTGGCATTCTGTGTATAAACTGTGTTCAAGGTCATATGATCTACGATCATATCCTGTATAATAGATTCCATAATCTTACATACAATTGATGTAAGACTAACAGGCCTATAATTTCCAGAATCTGTCCTAGTACCTTTTTTAAAATAAAGCTATTACATTTGCAGACTTCCAATCCATTGGTACCACACCTGATTCAATTGACTTGTTGAATAAAATACTAAAAGGTAATGCTAACTCATTATATGACTCCTTAAGAACTCTTGCAGGGATCATATCGGGTCCGCAAGATTTGTTAGGGTTTATATTTTTTGCATGCATCTCTCTGACTGCACTGGGTGTAATACACATATCAGTTACGGTAACTCCACTGGACCTTGAACCAACTTCCAAGATAGGAACATTACTGGTATCTTCTTTTGTGAACACACTAGAAAAGAAATCATTTAGAGTATTTGCCTTATCTTCATCTGACACTGCTAAACCACCATCTTTTGTATTCAAAGGACTAATGCCAATATTTGTCTTGGTCTGGATTGTACATACTTCCAAAACTTTTTAGGATGAGCTTTACAATTTGACGCAACTTTTTTTTTGAATTCGATTCTTTCTTTTCTTTTTATTTTTTTTCACATTTATTTCTCTTCCTTAGTTATATACTTCATATACTCACAACCTTGTTTAGTGCACATAAATCTTTTTGTTTTTTTGTAACTTTCCTCCATGCTTTTTTTCCCAACCATATTGGTTTTTTTCGATATATGTGTTGAACACTCTTTTTTTGGAATATGTCTATCAATACACTTATAAATAGTGTTCTTAATCATTTTCCAACTCTCATCCACATCCAAGAGGGTACATTCACACCAATTTATCATACCCAAATCTTTTCTTAAATTTTTATAGTCACCCTTATTGAAATCATATCTATATATAATTCGCTCTTCTTGGATTCTTTTTTTCCCTCTATGTACAGAAAAAAATGATAAAACCTCATGATCACTTTTTGCAACTGGGGCACTATGTTCAATATCTGAAATCACTCTTTCATCTTTAACCAAAACTAAGTCTAATATATTCTCTTTCTGATTTAATCTTTTCCTTGTCGGATTTTGTACCACTTGAGTAAGATATACATCCCTTAGACACTCTATAAAGTGTTCATCTCTCTCATTTGACCATGCACCTTTCCAATCAATATCAGGATAATTAAAATCACCTGTAATACACACAACATCATAAGACTGTATGTTTCCATTTTCAAAAGTTTAAATAAGTTTTCATCATTTTCTTGTGATGAAGCGGGACTTTTGTAAACATTTCCAAATAAAACAGACAAGTTTTCTTTACTTTGAATTGAACCCAGACACTTTTTCTTCAAAATCCACATCATTTAATTCCTTACACTCATGAGCACATAAGTATCTCTTAACATATAAAAAGGGCACCTCTTTTAGAATTTTTACTTATTTGTAAACAAATCATAACCAGGTATAGCTCTTTACAAGTTTTAAAATAACAATACTAAAATGATGCAAACATGTACTAAATAGCCGTACCTTTTCGGCAACTGACACGCAACTGCCATGAGTAATTTGCTGACGTTTGGACGATCTGTCACTAGGATGGGAAATTGTATGTTCGGACATTGAATCTGAAGACGTGCATTGAGCGGTTAACGTCAGTTCCAACTCCGAATTCGAGGCGGCGCTCCCACTTCGACTTCTGGGCTTTCTCGCTGTTATTTTGCCGTTCATGTCTGAAAAAGAGTGCGTTACGAACATGTAAAAAGACAGCTGGCACTGGGCTTCATCCTGAAGCTACTGACTTGTAACTGTTACAGTGCTTACCATGTTTAGAACCGAAACTGTTTATAACGTCGCTTACAGCAGTTATAAAAAAAAAAAAAAAATGGGCACAGTCTTTGTTGGATTGGATTGCGTTTTAGCTGCGTGTCTGACGTTAAAAATGTATAATAGCATACATTGTATCGTAATTCTGATTGTAGAGGACAAACCAATGCCCCAACTGAGAGATAGTACCATACTTTTGTTTCCATCGCTTTTCTTGTATTTTTTAGATAAAAATTTGGACATGTCACGCGCAGTTTTTTTTTCAATAACTCAAGCGACCCAAGGTGGAACATCTGCAAATCTAGCAAGTTTGCAAGATGAATCTGGGCATAATCATCATTGCAGTCGTGTGAGTACATAATGGTTATTTCATGACATTTACATACATGTGTATAGATTTTGCAAGCCCGAATTTAGGGAGCTGTTGCTTTAGACAGTTTCGCAGTGCTGACCGAGATTGCGCAGGTTTCTGAAATACTAATCAACCACACAATCATTTTTCAAACTTATATATATCACATTTTGTGTGCGTTAAATCGGACATTGAAGGCATGACAATTTAGGACAATTATGAAATATAGATTTAGAAGTAGCAGTTGGTAGTATAGAACAACACATATGAAATTTCTTAAATTTCTTTGGCACACATATTCGGTTGGGGGGGGGGGGGGGGGGGGGGGGGGGGGGGGGGGGGGGGGGGGGGGGGGGGGGGGGGGGGGGGGGGGGGGGGGCTGATAGGCACGAGTGCTTAAATAACATCCCAATCATTAATTTGAACACAAGCAAGTCAACAAAGCTGAATAAATGCATGTTTGACACACAACTGCCAGAACCAACAGACTGAGTGTAGTCTTTGCAATGTCGTTACTGAGCTAGTGTAAGCTGCTGGCAACATTGAAAGAGGATCCAGAAGATTATACCCCCCCCCCCCCCCCCCCCCCCCCCCCCTTTTCATTTTTTTTTTATGCAATTGTTATTGCAGTGGGCCACATATTGCTTCTGCTCAGTGGAAATACTGCTATTTATTAGTTAATGGTCTAGTTATATTGCATGGAATTCATTAAGTCTTTCAAAAGAGTTTATCTCTTACACTTTCCTTTATAATTACTTAACACTTGCACATCATGCACATGCACTTTCCCTTACCAGATCAGTCCAGACTCTGGCTTGGAGGCCTTGTCAGGATACTTGCCAAGCCTTCAATGGCACCAACTGTCATATCAAATCCAAGTCTGTCAGTGTCTCTGGGTCTCTGGTACTGTAGTCATCATATCAATACTGTCAAAGGAGTCTTCTATGCCATTGTAACCATCAACTGCTGTGCTGCCTTGTTGCAGTGCTAAGGCAAGTCTGTCTCCTATAAACTGGTGACCCTAGCACTGGTCTTTAACTAGCTCCCAGAGCACAACATAGCGTCTGAACCATAAATTAGCAGATTTGTCCTCTTTAAGCTTACATATTGTACTACTAAGAGTTTGCTTGTTTACCTGATGGTCAGTGAACACTTGTCAAGCAAGATGCACTTCCGCTAAGCTCACCTGTATGCACAGCATCCGTACATCAGTACACATATTTCAGGAGTCAGTGTTTGTGAACTAATCATCAAAAACTGAAGGAACTTCATGCCTATGTACTCGTGTATCCCATCCTTCACAGAAGTATTGCACAACACTCAGGTATAGTTTGATTAGCTGATTTGGAAGATAGTGATTTTGTTCATTATGAAAGTGAATGAAGATACAACAGGTTAAATCTTGATGATGATCTTGATCTTGATCGATGAGACGCTTGAGGCCTGGGTAGACCAGTTCATCTTTCGAGGAGGTAATCCAGAATACTTAATTTGGTATGTGGCTAGTGGTAGCAATCTGGATCATAGACTGTAGGCAGGTTTGTCCAGTGGGCGTTCAACCTGCACTTGAAAACTGACATGTTAGGTGCAGTGACAACACTGTCCGGCAAGCTGTTCCAGGTGTTGAAGACTTGCTCTGAGAAGTAGGAACTGTGTACGTTGAGCCTACAGTGTGCTTCATTCAACTGAAGACTGTTTCCTCTTCTCTCTCTCTGCTTACTGCGAGTGTGAACAATAAAGTATTGCTTGGGCGTGAAGATCTGTGACTGTACAATGTAGAGGTGAGGAATCAGATACCGAAATATAACCATTACTCTATGATAATAAAAGTGTCGAGGATGCAGATACTGAGGCTGATACCATGATATAGTGGTGAAAATAGATTTTGTTGAATGTGACTGTAAATAAGAGAGGGCCAAGTGTGAACAGTGAAGAGCAGAGCGGTAGCAAGGTAAGATGGCTGATTTAGATGTATTACTGCTGCTATGAAACCATCAATTAATGCTAAAACATTTATTTTGGTGTTTGAAACAGAATGAAAGAGAGAAGGATTTCTCTCTAGACAAAACAAGCTGTTAAAAGATTATGTTAAAAAATCAACATCAGCTGTCTTCATAATACATACACATATCTACTTTAAAAGTCTCTACTGATGAGTGATCTTAAAACCATTTACCACCTCAAACAATGAAGATAATGAAACACTTGAATGTAAAATTTGTTACATGTTTTTTTTTTTTAGATATGTGCACTGTTTATCCTCTTTGACAGTTGATAATCTACTTTAGTTCAGGGAAATGATCGGCATCATTTTCTGACCCAAGCCATTGTTTCTGCAGTGCGCCAAAGGATGTTCAAGGCTCAGCAATTAAAGCAGGATGCTATTGCTAAGCAGTGGCTTTGGTTCCTCTTTGGGAGGAGAAAATGAAGACATCTTTGGCTTAGGGTCAGTGTGAGTCATATCCTCTTTTAGTGTCAGTGTAGGCTGAGATGAAGAATTGTGGTTCAGCAAGGAATTGTGTTTCCGTCACGGTGTTGGCTGTTGACAGAAGAGACAGTATTATGTCAGGCTTATCAGCTGTCTTAAAGTTTTGAAAACACAGTGATCAAATTTATGGCCATATAGGAATATCAGAGGATAGCACAGATCTGCAGAAAAAAAAGCTTGGATAATTTGGTGAATGGAGAAGGCACTCAGACAACAGTTCCACTTTGAACCACAGGTAGAAGAATTGTTGTCCACTTGGGAAAAGGATTATAGGTGTGTAAAGAAATAGTGAAGAATTTTCAATCAGAGGGAGGGAGACTTAGTTCATGTTGTTGATAGCCCAGCCAACCGCAAAGGGCCATGTCGGGGCTGTAGAAAGAGAGGAGCAGAGAGAATGCAGGGTTACACATCAACATAAGTGAAAGACGATAATTGGAGCAAGTGTGAGAGATAATGTATCTTTCTGATTTTGTGCTGCATGCTCCTGCCCTGTTTGTTAGCTTCTCTACTGATACTTTTCTTTCTCAAATCCAGATATATACGAAGATCTTAAGAAAGCGTTCTTTCTGTTTTCATAGACCATCGGCATGGAACAAACGTCCTTTTTCTCTTTGCACTTTTATCAATTCTCTTTCCTCCTGAAGTCATGTCTCAAGCCTACACCTTTCACCGACTCTTGGTCAGGTTCCTTTTTTCCTTATGTTTGTGCAGTGTGTGTGTGTGTGTGTGTGTGTGTGTGTGTGTGTGTGTGTGTGTGTGTGTGTGTGTGTGTGTGTGTGTGTGTGTTGTACGTGCATGGGTGCAGGCATCCCTTTGTATATTTGGTGCAAGCATGCATGCATGTGCATATGTGTGTGTGTGTTGGGAACTGTGTAAGCACGTAGGACTATTCAAAGCCTAAGCAGCATACATATATATCTGGTATTGTTATCATTATCTCTCTGTGACAAGAAGGTCAGTTAATTTTACCATCAGCAGATAGTATGCTTATGAGAATGTTTTTGTTCATGTCTTAAATCGTGTGAGCCTGTGAAGTATGAAGATATAGATCTACAATCTAACCAAAGATCGTCCCACAACAACACTGGTTTCAAATTAACTTGAAGTTGAAGCGATATTAAGGCTGATTTTATAATTTATATGACACTGTCAGGATAAGGACATAAAGCCCATAGATGTAGTACTTAGAAGAGTGATTGAATAAAGGATCTCTCCTATATTAAAAGAAGTTCAATATTCATAGTCTGACATATTTACACATGAATATATCCTGGAATACCTGTGAAGGCCATTTTGGAAGCAGACAGGACTATAAGCTCTTTCTTTTTCCCCAAGAGTGACTGCAAGTTTGAATCACATGCCAGCTATGTCTGCAGTGCAGAAGCACCACCTAACTGAATGTGCTTATGAAAAAAAAAATGATGTGGAGGAAGAGCTTTACTTTAACTTTTCTCTGCTAGTGTAAATCATTATTTTGGTCTAGCCCTGAAACTGGCTTGAAAACAGTATCTTCATCCATTGCAGTCCTGTCATATCAGTGGTTTACAAGTATGTAATTTAAAACTGGGGCTGTGTGCATGGAAATTGGAATACTATTAAAGGAACTGCACTGAATGAGACAAAACGCAGATGGTATGCCTTTAGTTACCCATGGAATCCTGATGCCATAGGTTGAAGTATAGAAACCGTTTCAAGTTCAAAGCAACAAGGTCGTAGAGGTAGTGGGGGTAAGGAGTTCACTCTGCTTGGGAATGGTGTTATGCAAAGAGGAGTCCATCTCTCTCCTTCTGCTACTGTAACCTGTGATGGAAGTGAGGTACAAAATTAGTGCTGGGAAGGTGGAGAAGGTTTTCAGCTGGTAAAAATGAACCCACGATTGTTTTGAACTTATGTGCTTCAGCTCTAACTTAGCAAATGCTGAAAATTTGTGTCTGTGGAACCCTTATGCCTTGGTGTAGTTGCAAAGAGACAGCCCTAATCCCAAATGCTCCGTATGCTGTGGATTTAGGGTTATTCTTTCCATACTTCTTCAGATTTTTTAAAATTGATGAATAGTGGAACATATCAAATGTAGTTGAATGTGTTGTTACACAACTGTTTTAAATCAAGAGTGTCACACACAGAATTTCTAACGCCAATAACAAAGTAAGAAGAGCACTGAAGTCAAGAGTGCTACATACCAAATATCTAACAGGTACAGTAATTAAGGAGTGAATTTTCCTCTACTCTCTCAAACAATCTTGTGTCAGTGTGTTGTTTAATTTGAGGAAAGGTCTGGTAATTTTGGCTCATCAGATTTTACACGAAAACAGACTCTCTCTCTCTCTCTCTCTCTCTCTCTCTCTCTCTCCTCTCTCTCTCTCTCTACCCCTGTGCGCCTCCCCCTCCCCGGCCCTTTTCCCACTTCACCTACTTGATTCTTCTTTCTGTACAGTACATTCACACCCATAAGCACCACCACACACAAACATGCATGTATGCACGCATTGCACGTGCAAGCATAATGCTCTCTCTCTCTCTCTTCTCTCTCTCTCTCTCTCTCTCTCTCTTCTCTCTCTCTCTCTCTCACACACACACTCATATTGATGAATATGCACGCATGTGCGCGCACGCGCGCGCGCGCGCACACACACACACACACACACACACACACACACACTCAGAGAGTTTTTTTTCCATGGAGACAAAGTAAACTAATCGAAGCATTTGTTTTTCTGTGGGGCAGGAATGTGCCAGCAGCAGCAGTGGTCAGCTATTGTTTCTTCAAGAGCATGACAATCTCAACATGATGAGGAACCAGTCTTGCATCACTGGTAGACTGCATTTAAATGAGAACCTGATCAGCACAGACTACAACAGCACCCCAAAAGGCTGAGGAAAAAATAGACACACCAGGTGAGCTACCTCAATGGCAGAAGATCTGTGATACAGTCATACTCTCATACATGGGCATTGTTTTCATTGGCACTGTCTTTCTTTTTCAATTTTTGTCAGTATTTTTAGTGTGATCTCTATTTCCTGAAGTCTTGGTCAAACGTTAGCTGCACCAGCATTACCAGCCCTTTCCTAGTGTTTCTTATTAACAAAAAAAAAAGAAAGTATTTTTCTTCCTAATTAGAAAAAAAAGGAGTGAATTCTGCACTCATGAGTCATAGCCTATAAAAATGTATCTGCAACACCAGTGTGGAGATGCCAAGGGCTCTTTCAGCTTCAGTACCAATAGCTCTTCTGCCTTCTGTCAGATCAGTGCCAGTAAATGAGTAACCTCCCCATTTCTGTCATTGTGTGAGTCTGTCTTTTTTTTTCTCCCTTTTTTTTCCTCATTTTTCTTTAACCTCCCCATTTCTTTTTATCTTTTTTTTTGTCTACCTTTTTTTTTTCATTTAACCTCCCTGTTTCTGTCACTGTTTGAGTCTGCCTTTTTGTTTTGTTTTTATTGTTCTTTTTTCTTTAACCTCCCTATTTCTGTCACTGTTTGAGTCTGCCCCCTTTTTGTTTTGTCTTTTTTCTTTAACCTCCATATTTCTGTCACTGTTTTAGTCTACCTTTTTTTTTCTTTTTTCTTTAACCTCCTCATTTCTGTCACTGTTTGAGTCTCTTTTTTTTTCCTGTCGTCTGTTATCTATGGTTTTCCTGCATTTTGGACCATTTTCCTGCCTCTGTTCTGGAAACTCTTTTCATATTAATTTCTGGTATCAGAACACTTGCTTGCTAGTTTTTGGCATCAGAAATCTTGCTAGCTAGTGTTTTGGCACGAAACCTTGCTAGTTCATGTTTTTGCATCAGAAATCTTGCTAGAGGTGTTTTGACATTAAAAAAAAATCTTGCTAGAGGTGTTTGGGCATCAGAAATCTTGCTAGAGGTGTTTGGGCATCAGAAACTTGTTAGCTGATGTTTTAACATCACATGCTGTATTATGTGAAATTGTTGCAAGCTCTGGCTAAGTTGGTCTGTTTCATCAATTTAAACTAAAGCATTACAATATAAAGCCACTCTGCTCGAGTGCTTCACATTTTTGTATTGTTGTAATCAGTATATTCTTTCCTGTGGGCAAATGCTACTAAAAAGAAAAGCATCACAGTTACTGCTCTGTCTTGCCGAACTTTCTCCAACTCGCAATATGAGTTGCTTGTCCTGTTACATTTGTGGCTGACTTTATCTTGTTTACTGTTTATACTGAAGGGTTAAGAGCAATCCATCCTTGGGTACCCCGTTTATCAACCAGTGTTCCATCCACCCTTGTTTCCCTAGCTTTTGTATGTGTATCATATTCAACTCAGGTAGGAGTGTGGTTAGACATTTTTGTCTGGTAGGAATTTTGATACCCACTATATCTCAGGGATCATGGGATCTAGTGCTGTATGTATGCAAGGCATGTTACCTTCAGTGGATAAACACAAACGGGTGCACAGGAGCATAGACCAACATGAGAAGAGCTTCAGCAGTGCTTTTCCTTTTTTTTTCAGCAGTGCTTTTTTTTTTTTGATGTCAACCACCCTTCATTGTAGCCACCAAGTAAGTTAGATGGCAGGGTGGTTGGGGGCGAGGCCAAGTCCAGTTTGCAATATTCATAATTTTTTTTCATTGTCAGTGCATGAAAGTAAGATTGAAACATGATTTTTTTTTTTTTTTTTTTTTTTTTTTTTTCTTTTTTTTACTGGTTTTGCAGTTCTATGTAAACGATAAGGAGAATCAAGGCAGACAAATGCAGAAGAAAACAACAGACATATGGACTAAGTGATAGAGCTCTCTAAACTGGCAGAGAGAGATTGTTGAAAAAAAAATAGTTCAATAAGTTAAAAGAAAAAAAATCAGTCAAGTGTATTTTGTTTCAGGTGCACTAAGGAGTCGGGTGGAGATGTGCGTTGTCCTACGCTATATTGTGCAACAAAATCTGTCATCTGTGGTGTCGTCACGATCAAGCCGGCTGACCTTTTCCTGTGACTTCAAAAACTGGTGCAGTGGAAAGACAGCTGGCTTTTACCCCAATGTGAGTAGCAAAGGGGGGGGGGGGGGGAGGAAGAGAGAGTAGAGAATGCACACTTATAATGTTTTGTGAAAAAATGTAAAAGTTCTTATGGTGTGCTTCTTCTGTTTAGTCTTTCTTCCTCATCTTTCTTGCCTTGGCCCCCCATCAGTCCATGTCTCACCTTTCCTAGTGCTCCCCCCTTATCTTCCAGGGGCATTGCTCTCAGCCTGCTTAATACAGCTTCAGGTAACCAGTGACAGCTTGGCTCAAAAAAATGCAACACCTGACTGTGTCATTCCATTTTTCTGATTTGAATCCGTACAACACTCACTCATAGCTGCCAACCCTGCAGAATTTTAGTAGAATTTCTTAATTTAGAAATTATTTCAGAATTCCCAGATTCAGAGCAAAAATCCAGAATTTCAAAACTGTGGTTAAAAAAAAAAGAGTTTGAGAAGTCATTTTCTAATAGGGATGTTAAAGTATTGCAGAATAAAAGCGAGGTCATGTTATGTGGATGTTGGCAGTTTATGTATGGAAAACGCATTTTAATTTCAACCCCCACATTGCCGACTGAAACATAAGGGGGTTAGAAATGCTTTCAGATAGAAGGCAAACTCTCCCCACTTTCACCCCACCCACCCACTTCATCCCCTGCTTCCTGACATTTTGTCTCCAGAAGGGTTTGTAGTAGCCATGATGAACGCTGGACAGGAATAGAACCCAGCTGGGGATGAAAAATCCCATTATAAACTAATGACTCATGGGGCTGGCACTCATGATCTTCCAGTCTAGAAGCACACAGTATTGACAACAGCACGATGGTGGCTGGTTACTTATTTTGTTTTCTGTGGATGAATTAATTCTTATCTATGACCCAAACTAAAGGATTAAAAGGAGCCCACATTTGTAGTATGCAATATTTCAAAGTTCACACATTTTGTTTTCTACTCAAAGTTATATTGAGGTAAAGTTAAACTTTTAACTACCATTGTGCATATCCCATGTAGGTCTGCCCAGCTCCTCTGTGAAGGTGACATTTTATTCCTGTGTTTGGGAATCTTTGAAAGTTAGGTGCTGTTTGAAAAGAGTAGTGTTTTCTGTGATAGTGGCTGTTGTGAAATTGCTTTGATTTGCCTGTGAAGAATTAAAAATCAATATCCTTTGGCAGTTGTCGAGTATGACACTGATAAGTGACTGTCCATTCATCACAATTGTGGAATGTGTAGCAGCCCAGACATTGAAGAACTGATAATGATGACTTAGAAAGCAGTACAGGACATGTAGATGCACTTGAACTTGCTTCAAACTTCAGAGGCTTTAAAAGGACCAGTTGGCTTGGCAATTTCGGATGGATTCCAAGTTCACTTGAAAGAGAAAAGTAAGCACAGTCATCACTTAAGAGAAACATAAAAACACTCATTTGCAGGAAACTTCAACCACTGCTAGATTTTTATGGAACATTGATTAAGTATGGTTTAGATGGGAAAAATGTTGGGTTTTTAAAAAAATTTTCTGACAAAGCAACAGAGTTGCAAATTTTGTTTGAGGCTTTCAAACATAAACTTGATGGTTACAGAAATGTTACATACAAAAAATGGGCAGTTACAGTGTTAACAAAAGGCAATCGCCGTGTTTCGGAGTAATTGCTGCAGTTGTTCCTTCAGTAAACAATGGTGAAATGGCAGGAAATGTTCATAACTTTCGCACAGTGTCACATATAACTACAAAATGTTTCAGTGTATATTTACATTCAGTGGGTTTATTGAATCAGACTAGTGAGTAATTCACTAATTGTCAGTGGCTGTGTATTAGCAGTTAACTCACTCTCCTTGATGAAAAGTGTATTTATTATAGACAGTGACATAAAGAGTTCACAGCTTCTTCACAAAGGGTTCGTCTGGTCATTAGTTTTTTAATGTTCGGAAAAGCTGACTGAGATGGGAGGCAATCTCAATTTATGGCTTGATGTACAGGTGTTGTGTCCCTTTATTTAACACTTGTTCAGGATTGCTTATCACTTTGTATGTGTGTGGAGAAAGAGCATGATTACTCCACATTAGTGGGGGCTGGAATAATTCAGTGATAGAGCACCAGACTCGTGATCCTTGGATTGCAGGTTCAAATCTCTGCGGGGCCGTTTCAATACAGGGAGATTTTTCCCTCAAAGTTAACATTGGCTCTGACTTCATTTCCCATACAGACCAAGGTTCCATGTGTGAACATACGCATGACATCTTGTACAAACATAAAATCCCATCACCAACTTTCGGAAGAAAAGCCAGGTTGGCCATTGGTATGGATGACATGTTACACATTGCATGCACCTTCCCGGAAGTCGAAGTATGGCTGCCGTAATGGCAGGACAAAAAAAAAATGGTCATACACACAAAACTCCACTCCCTTTGTTGGGCAGATGGGATTAATCCTTGCCTGTCTATACAAGGAGTGTCCGCAGGAGTATCAGCCTGTGTATGCAAAAAAAAAAAAAAAAAAAAAAGCACCTAACTTTACACCAGTTGCTGTATTCCCCAGCCATTTTCTCTGATGAATATTTGTTCGATCAGCCAGTATTGCCTTTTAGAGTGAAAACTGACAGGGCAGTTTTATGTGCAGGAAACGGTGGATGGGCACAGAGGTGACATGTACTGCTGTGACACCAACAACTGTAACCAGGCTTCCAAAGTTCCACAGCTTCCTCCACCCCAGATTTGCTACAAGAACTTGCACCACTGGGACCACCATTTTTTCACCCCAGGCGCTAGCCCCTATGGTTGGTATCCGAAGCTCAAACATCTTATGGATGGGAAGGATTTCTGCCAGTGTGTCATGTGTGCTTGCTGACATTCTTTTCATCATTTTTAAAACAAGATTAGCTACATGACAATATTACTGCATTGTGTCAAAGGTTTGCCATGTAGAATGATGGTATTAAAAGAAAAATTACAGTTTCTGAGTGAATTTTGCATCTTGAAATAATGTGTAAAGTAACAGCTTCTGGGTGTATCTTGCATAGGGAAATAATGTGTGTTAAACAGAATCGTGCATCAAAGCAATGAGTCGTAAATTATTCTGTGTAGAACTAATAATTTAGTTATGACATTTGTCATTTTTAAAATTAAGATTTTGTCTTTCATCTTCATTGTTTTAATGAAAAACACATCTTAATCACATTTTACATCAAGACAGGATGGTCAACAAAAATATTTACAATAAGTGTTTAGTCCTGTTTTTATTTGTTTCGATGAAAACAACAATCCTGTTGAGCTTTTAGTCCCTTTCTAAAGTGAAATGAAGTGTTAACGTTTGTCGAAAACATATCCAATAAAAAAAACAATAGAAAACAACCAACATAACTCATTGGTACTTGCCATTTGCCCATTGGAACAGGTGAGAATGTTAACTGTCTGAGATGCCCAATTAAGAAATTGTTTGACATTAGATTGTTTTCGTTCAAGTAGAGGGACAAAAGTTTGTGTTTGCAATGCAGTCTTTCCGGCTTTTTCAATGAATTATGCATCTTACATGTGTGTGTGTGTGTGTGTGTGTGTGTGTGTGTGTGTGTGTGTGTGTGTGTGTGTGTGTGCATGAAATGCAATTTGTTTAGTTTTGTATCTGCAGTATTTCTGAAAGTAGTGCCTTTAAAGCAGTGCAGTAAAGCGATGCTTCCTTAAATACAGGAATTGAAACTAATCACTGCAGTTTTGATGATGAGTACATACTAGTCTCACTATTCAAGCAAGATGACCTCAGGTCATATAAGTTTAAAAAGCTGTGCCAGTCTTGAATAAAAGTTACTGTGTGTTAGGTTTTCTTATGGGAGTAAAAGTTACCCCACTTGTTTACTGTTTGTCATTTGTAATATTTTTTTATGATGTTTTTATATGACTTTTTTTCTGTGATGCTTTTGAAAAAGACTGAAGAATAATTTCTATATTGTACTTTTAGATTCTTCAAAAAAAAAAAAAAAAAAATTATGGTGGGGAAATGGGAGGGGGAGGCAAGGGAGTAAGGAATGGAGGTACTGATGGCAGGGAGAGTGGAGAGAAGGTACAATCCCTTGATCCTTTCTCCCTCATCTGTGCCAAATGTGCTATAGATTATTCTCCACAATTCGTATGCTTTCACAAAAACTGAAAAGCAAAAATATATAATTATAGTTATATAGGTCTGCCATTTATGTGATGTGGCATGCATCATCTGTTATTCTTTGTATTTTTCCTTTTAATCTAGAATTTTTTAAAAAGTTTGATTGTTCCTCATTCATTTGTAAATGAATACAGTTTTTATTTCTTAATTTGTTTAAGCCTGTATTGCGTTCAAATGCTCAAGCACATATTCAACTACATACTCATATAAGTTTGAAACAGAACTTGATTTTCTTTTGTTCGTTTTTTTTTTTAATTTTGAATTCCTTTGTTGAGAATGACTTTCATATCTTTTTTTGGCAAAGAAACAGAAACGAGACTAATTTCAAGCATTGGCAGATGAAGAAACAGATGTAGGCTGATACTTCCATCTTGTTTGTATTGAAATCTTTGTTCTGCAATCATGACTTGGTCTTATTTGCTTGTGTTCAGTATCCTATTGAGAACCAAGAATATGAGAAATAGGCAATCATTGATCAGAGTGGGTGTTTTTTTTTTTTTTGTTTTTTTTTTGCTTTGTTTTGTTTTGCTTTGTCTGTTTTTGAAATTATTAATGGCTGTTAACCCATATCTGACTCGGTGTCCAAAATAACTAAATTCTGTGGCCTGGATTGCCTTGGCAAAAACTCCTAAAAAACCATTGCTCACAGTGAAATTAACAAAATTCTATGTAGTAGTGACAAAAAATTTGAATGTAGTGACAGCAGCAAACTTTGACCTTTTGAAGGAAGACAGGCATGAAAACATGATCATAACTGAAAATGATTGGATTTGTCAACAGATTTGGGCCACTCTCTATTCTGTGTCTGTTAGTCAGCTAATATGGTGGCCTTCTTGTAACCAGCTATCTCTTAAGTCATTTGGAATGGGTTAGGATCCTTGGCTTTGGGGGTTTTCTTTATGTGTTGTCTTTTAACACTATTTTCCCCCTGGTGCAGGGATAGATTGCATTATTATCCATACTTTGCGAATGAACCTTGGTGTGAAGGGATAGTGTTTTAATCGTTTATAAGGACTGCTAGCACAGATGGACCTTTTTTCTTTTTAAAAATTTTTTTTGTTATTATAAGGTATACGTTTGTTGATTTGAGAATGTGTTTTTCTTACAAGGTACCTTTGCCATGTGTAAAGATCCAGACGCCTGGTGCATTCGATCACGTCCCCTCAACTCCAGTCGGTGGATGACCGTTTACGATTGTGATAACCAGCGTCTGTGCCAGCATTTTAACATGACATCAGGGTCTCTCTCTTGTCTGCAGAAACGTAGGCCTGACTGATTCTTGTCTGTCTGTTTTTCTATTTGGCATTCCAGATTATTACTCAGAAATGATTTGTATCCCCCAGTTTGCATGTAGTATTATTAAATTTGAAGGTTTCACAGTATCACTTGCCACACTTTACTATTTAGCATGCCTAATTACAAAAATGATATAAATAATATGTAGCAATAGCTCTTTTTTTTTTTTTCTTTTTCTTTTCTTTTAACTCCTTTTTAATCTTGGACATATTACTGACATGGTTGAAAGTATTGCAATGGATAGCAAATACTTAATCTTTGAATAATTAATGGAAAATCTCCCCTGCCCTTCCAAAATGTACAAGTGCCAGAGACATCAGCAGTTGCAGCTCAGACAGCAGACACACATCATGTCATGGTTGAAAATACCTGAAAAGAATAAAGACTGACAGAAAACCTCACAGACATTAACCTTTTCAACTGTAATTGTTACAAAAACAACAACCAGAGATATTTCTAAATGATGTCTATTGCAGTCAAAATGAAGATGGATAGAAAATCAAGCAGACATTACGCTTTTCAACAATAATTGTTATAATAAAAAGGACCAGAGATATTTCTGATGTCTAATGCTGTTAAAATTCAGTTCGTCTGGATTTCTTGTGATCCAAAGATGTACTTTTGTCACAGTCACCACACAGATGTTCAAGTTTTCAGGATATGAAATTTAATGAACCTGTGGTTGCATTTTGTTTTCCCATGAGGCCACTGATAAAGAGATAGTATGCAGTTTTCAAAGGTTTTGGAAAGTCTCCAAAAGTCATAGGATGACAAAGATGGTAGTGAAGTCATGGTCACAAGTTGTCATGACTGGCGTAGTTGGGAAAAACGAAAGAAAGTAATTAAAAAAAAAACTTTTCATGATTTTGCGCTTTCTTTTCAAGTGCATTTTGTAGAATAGATGAATGTGAATGTGCAGAGCACTCATGTACTTCCGGGTCATTGCTTATAACACTAACAGGACTATGAAAGCTTGGTCAAGGGCAGACGACTATATTTAAAAGGAAGTATTGGTATGGGTTAGATATAAAATTTGGGGGCTTACGGGGGATGGATTGGATGGGATGGAGGGGGAGGGGGGGGTAGTAAACATCAAAATTTGTTTTTTTGCTTTCAGAAATAGAATTGGTAGTTGCAGAAGTGTTATCAGAACAAAAACAAACAAAAAAAGTGGGGGTGTGGGGTGATGGTGGTAATGATAATAACCCTTTTGAGATCGACAGGGCCGATTCATTTTATGGCCACTCTCATTTACTGCTTGTTACCTCCTCATTTCTCCAGTAGTCTTCTCACTCTTTGTATTTAATGAATGAAAGAAAGTGGCTGTAGTTTGAAACGTGCATGTTTTTTTAAGAGCTGTTATTCTTACAATAGCATTGTTTGACAGAAGTGCAGCATCATATGGAGCCTTAGAGTAGTGTTGATGTCACATTGACTCTGAAGAGGTTTAGAACATAGTGTTCACATTCTCATGAGCAGTTGCATACTCCAGTGGATGTAATGTAAGGAAGCAGAAGTACGTCTTCTGTCAGTGTAAGTGTTACATGACTGTCCCAAACCTGGCACTGCCCATCATCTGTTTGTTAGCGGCATAAGATGGTAAAAGATTTGTCGTGCGTGTTGCCTGCCCTGATGCCTCTGAAACCTTTGTTCCTTTTCTCTCCACATCCATTTTCCCAACTTCTTCCCATCAACCACTTGTTTTCTTTCTCCTTTTTGTTTCTGTCTTGAGATATTTGGTGTGCCTGATGTATGCACTTTGACAGAGTTGATCTGGCGACAAATACAAGAGGTTATCAAGTTTTACTCCTTGCTGACAGGTGACGCAGGCCTATGGGAAAGAGGAGCTGTGCTGCTGCTCAGGTCACAACTGCTTCCCCATGCCTACCCGCTCCACGGCCAGCATCTTCGGCAACCCTGTGGCCGAGGAGCAACGGTTCAGGGGTGAGGAGGGCATGAGTGCAGCCACCATCGGCTGCATTGTGGCCTTCAGCATGCTGGGCCTGGTAGGGGGCGCTGTGATGATTGGCTTGATGTACCAGCGCCAGAACCTGCCGCATGCCAGCAACCTCACCCTCACCTACAGCGCATTGAGGATGATGACGTTTCTGACAATGTGCAGATGCTGTGAGAGTGACGCCTGCCTGCCTTTTTTCTTTCTTTCTTTCTTTTTTTTTTTTTTTTTCAAGAAGGAACAAAAACTTTATGAATCCTGTAGTCTCCAGCTGAGAAAAGTGATAGAGGGATGTGATGGTTTTGATGATACTGAATATTTTTATGTGCATGTGCATGCTTGTATATGTGTGTGTGTGTGTGTGCACATTGGACATGAACTTCAATGTGTGTATGTTTGTATGCGTTTGTGCATGCATGATAGAATTATCAGTGTGCAATTTAAAAGAGGATTGAAAGTGTGCAATAACACTGTTGATAACTTTTTGTCTTGCAACTGTTGGACGTGTAGAATATTTCTCTAGCCATTGTGTGTAATGACGAATATGTGTGCAACAGTATAAGTGTGTGACGGTCAACCCTGCACAATGTCTGCATGGCCATCTTTGTTATGTTGTGAACATCCCGTCATTGTGCTTTTGAATGCATGTATAATCATTGCAGGTGCTTTTTTTTTTTTTTCCTGGTGTGACAAATCTGAAGGAGCTCAGGAGGAAGAAATTAGGGAGAGCTGAAGAGCAGGTCTTCAGAGAGGAAATCCCCCGCTCCTGTTCGCCCCTTATCCCCTTCCCACCCCCACCCCCCCACTCCCCCTCATACAATACAAGTGTTTCAGTCCTAAACTCCTTACACTATAAGGGAGCTGAGCTGCATCCAGGTTTTGAATCCCGAATGGCCCTTTGCAGTCAAATTTTTTTTTTTTTTTTTTCATTTTGATGCTGCCAAGATTTGAACCGGCATCTCTTAGATGGCTGGGCACCTTAAGGCGAAATCAGTTTGGGATGGAAGTCTTGACCATTTAGCTATTGGTTACTTATTTCAAGTTAGATGATTTATGCCGTCTGGAGTTCTCCTTTGTTGTTCATTGGTCTGATTCTGCTGGAACTCTTCAGCCACGTCTGCCATTGCCCTTAGGCCTCTTGTTCTCTTCTTCCCAGAAATCAAGAATTGTTTTATGAGAATACTTTCATAGTTCAGTTTGAAGTGTGTGTCCTTTGCTAAACTACAGTGAAACAGTGTACTACTTACAAACATAATGTGATCAAAGTAACTGATTTTTCTACATTAAAAAAAAAAAAAAAGTTATTCGATGCTGGTGCCTTTCATCAAAATAGTGTTCACAAAACACAAAAATGGATGGAAATCGGCAAATGTTTCTATGAAAATATGAACTAACTTGTAATGTCTCCTTTATTCAGCATGTTTACATTGTCAACAGCATTGCTTAGACATACACAGGCCTTTGAATTTAAGCTGGTGCATAGAAAGCAGTTGTGAAAAAGAACTGCTTGAAGTGGTGATACAAAAACAGGGTAATATTGATCAAAATTGTTATTCAGCATTATTTATTTGACTTGTGCACTTTGCAGTTTTAACCAAAGATGGATTGTCAGGGTCAGATGCCATGTGACTCCCAAACAGTTGATACTCTATGTTGCTGCTGAATCGATTTGATCATGTTTGATAAAAGGTAGTTTCAAAGTGAGGTGACTGTGGGCGGAGATTGAAACAAATCCCCCCCCAAATTGTTGTAAGTGATATATTTTAAGTAACTCTGCCGGTTAACAAGGACAAACAAAATATAAGACAAAACACAACAGTTTCACCCCTCATAGGTCTTCTGCAGACAAGAAGGAAAACAACAGTCAGGACAATGAAAACGAAGAAAGAGCTATCACTTATCTTCTAGAATTTGAAAAGATAAGTGATTGCCTGTTCTTTGCTTTCCAGTTCAAGCAGATAAGTGATTGCCTGTTCTTTGCTTTCCAATTCAAGAAGATAAGTGATGCTTGCTTGTTTTTTTTGTCCTGAATGTTGTTTATCGTGACTGAAGAAAACCTAAGAGGTCGAAATGTGTTATGTTTTGTTTTGTACTTTGTTTGTCCATCTTATCTGGTGGAGTTGCATATAATTACTTAAAAAATATATAGTCAGTGAAGCCTGTTGTGATTTTGCATACACAGGACACCCACCTGTCAAGCCTGTAGTGATGACATTGCTGAGTTCTATAGTCAGACTGGGTCACAGTCCTCCCCCCCTCCCCCCAACTTGTCTGTCTGAAGAGGACTTCATCAGGTTCTTCTTGTTACGTTGCCAGTGACCCAGGAGACTTTGGTATAGCATGCAGTTAGCATGCAGTTGGCACACTGTGAAAAAAAGGGGGAAAAAAAACAAAACAGCAAATAAAGGGAGTTAATGCCCCACAAAATCATGTAGGAAAGTCCACATTGATACCTTAATATCAACATACTCCAGCAGAAAAAAGAATATATATGGGTGGTACTGTTCTGTGGCAAAGCGTTCTCCCCAGGGAAGGTAGCCAGAATTTCACCTGGAGAAACTGTTGTGATGATGAGGTTATACAATATAGTACAGTGCAATAGAACACCATACAATACAATACAATATTCATGGTCTACCTTTGATTTTGTATGTGTGGAAAATATTTTGTGATAAAATTTGCTTATCTATTGTACATAAACCGTCTGTCTGTGATATCATTTATTCATTTGTTTTTTTGGTGGTATTTATCCTTGTAACTCAGATTATATTCCCATTGAGCTGTTTGGGCGTTGGTGAAAAACATATCATGGTGTGAAAATATATGACAGTCCTAGCTGTCATCATTGTCTATCATAGGGATAGAATGTAGTTTATATTGCAGTGGGGGATGGGAGAGAGGGGTGTGGAGGATGGGGGTGAGGGGAGGGCATAGGGAAAACATTGGATATAGATATATATGGGTGGGACTCAATCTTTTTTTTTTTTTTGTGGGACAAGGCTTCATGTATCATTCAGTGCATATGTGTAACTCACTGGCTACAGGTATGCATGTATATTTGACAGATTGTAACACCTACAGGTTAACTGTGACTGAGGAGACACAAATGATCAGGAACTACCCATGTGACTAACATATGAACAAAATTTGAAAGAAAAGAGATAGGTTGTGCTCCACAAAGTATTTTTCTTTAAGTTAAAAAGAAAATCCATCTGTTAGAGGAGAGGACGTCAGGAACAAGGGGAATAAGAAAACAGGAACCAAAAGCCTTTACATCGTGTGATTCACTGCTATTACAATCAATGTTAAGAAAATGAATCATATGCCAAAACAGCGATGATCAAATGTGGAATTCAGAATGGTGTATCTAATGATACCTGTTAGCTGTAGCAGGTGATACATGTATCAGGTACACTTTTTCCCCTGCCAGAATGATATTATAACTTTGAAAGTCAGATACTGGTGATGTATTTGGCCTGTCATCTTTCAGTAATACTGTGTTGACATCGCTGAAGTGGTTGAAAGCATAGAAAGGCTTACTTAAACATGACAGGGCTCCAGATTCACATGAAGATGTGTGTATTTCATGCTTTATGACCCCAAAAGACCCCAGAAAAAACTTTCACCATTTTATCACAAGGCATTTGTACTTGCGTTCATTCTTCTCATCTCCAAAGTTTGTCTGAATGATTGCATGTATATGTATGGAGACGTTCGATGTTTGAAAGCTGCTTGGGTTTTTCCTTTACCGTCAGACTTTGTCCAAGGCTTTCCCTGTTCATATGTGTGTGTGGATTTGTGTGTGCATGAGAAAAAAAAGATGAGAGAGAACTAGATGTGCACTTGAATATGTACTCAATATGCAGCCCAGATTTTTAGAGTTCAATCTTAAATTGAAATAAACTTTTTGGGGGGGGGGGGGGGGGGGGGGATTGCAAGTTCTGGCACCTTTTAAAAAGCTGAACTGAGGGTAAAAATACCATTCATGATGTGTGATAGATAAAAGGAAAGCCCGCTCCTAACAATATCAGATTGGGAACGTTGCAAGTAGTTTTGACCTTGGATTATGCTTTCTTTTTCATCTTTCTTCAGTAGTGTAGACAGGCATCTTTAGTGTTATTGCAAAATACATCTTTTAGGCTTATGTTTGTGCTTGTTTTTTTGATCTACTTATCTTTGAGTTCTGTTTCTAGTCATGAAAAATAGTTTGATGGAAGTAGGTAGGTAGATAATGGAGGGAGTTCTGTGAAAAAGCATGCTCAAACCTCACATTTACCCAACAATTTGCAGAAGACACTTCAAGCTTGGAACAAGTTAAAAAGATGCATTATGTTTTCGAATATTTACATGATCAGTTGTGTGTGTGTGTTTTTTTTCTTTGATTGATTTCATCTGTTATCAGTGGATCAGTCTTTTGTCCATTGAAGTGAATGAACTTCTTGTTCATTAATTCATTTTCACATTCAAGCAACAACTGAGAAAGTAAAAATGCTGAAAGCTTTGGTAACATTTTGGATTTCTGATTTGTTTTCATTGAAAGTATTTCTCAGATTAAAGCATTTTCCCAGTGATGATATTTGTGCATCTTTTTTAAGCTTTGTTCATTGTTTGTTTGTCGGTTACACAGTTTATATGACGATATACATGTCCCCATTGAGATATGTCAGGCTGGGATTGTGATAACTGTGTACATTGTGATATGACAGTGATCATGCTATCTAGCTGTTTGTTTAATCTGAGAGTTTGAATTCATTCCAGTAAAAATGTGCAATAATGATATTTCACAGGTTGTGTTCAGTAAAGTTTGACAGTTGAATACGATAAACATGCTTTCATAAGTTGAAACAAATTGAAGGAAAAGGGGAGAGATTTTAAAAATTCCTGTGTGTGTGTGTGTGTGTGTGTTTCTGTGTGTTGTTTGCTGTGGAAACATGTAAGTCAGTGAAATCTGTAGGAAATACCTTATCTATGTGAGATGAATAGATGTACAGAAAAGCAAAATATTTGCATCCAAAATTTTCTTCTTTTTTTTTTTTTAAGGTTTTTCCTTTTTTTCAGGATTTTTACCAGATCGCCTTTTTTTTCCCCCCTCTGTGAAATCTCCACTTACTCCTCTGTCTGTTTTCCAGAATGCTGACAGTTTTCTGAGTGAAAAATAGTTCTGTGTGTGTGAGGAATTCTGTGACAATGAAGCCAGCCAAGATCACAGCTGTGTGGCCTGAGCTGAGTGGGTGCAGGAGGGAGACAAAGCTTTTTAGGGGATTCGTTCTTCAGGATCACAAATGCCTTTAAACGAAAGTGCAAATAAATCATGTGGGGGTATTGCCATCTTTCCTGTCACTCTCTTTGGCTCTCTACCTTTTACACTTTTTTTTAATCATTCATCAATGTCATCCACTGTTTTTCTGCCAATGCGGTCCACTTCCTTTGTTCTGAAAGGCAGTACACCTTTTTCTTTCTTTCTTTTTTTTTTTTTTTTTTTTTTTAATAAAAATCGCAGTAATGAAAATTAATGATAAAACTTGGATGTATGAGGCAAAATGCTTTATTCCATTTGATCAATGCTTTGTAAGTAGGTGTGTTAGGTATTTTGTATGTGACAGTAATTGGGTGTGTGTCAGATAAAGAGTTTTCTTTCATTTCAATTTGTGACAGTAGTTGGGTGTATAAGGTAGTTTTCTTTCATTTGATCTCTGAGAAGTAGTTGTTTGTGTTAGGTAGGCGTTTTATTTCATTGGATCTGTGGTAGTAAGCGGGTGTATTAGGAAAAACATTTGGTTTCATTTGACGTATGACAGTAGACGGCTGTGTCAGGAAAGTATTTTATTTCATTTGGTTTGTGACAGTAATTGAGTATGTAAGGGAAGGTGTTTTATTTTATACAGTCTCTGACAGTAGTTGGGTGTGTTAGGTACTGTGTTCTCTTTCAATCAGTCTGTAGGTAGGTGTGTCAGATATTCTATATGTGACTGTAATTGGGTGTGTTAGATAAAGGGTTTTATTCCATTCAGCTGATGACAGTAGTTGGGTGTGTGAGGTTGTTTTCTTTCATTTGATCTATAACAGGCAGTTGGGTGTGTTAGGTAGGGCATTTTATTTCACTGGCAGTAAGTGGATGTATTAGGAAAAAGCATTTGATTTCATTTGATATATGACAGTAGATGGTCATGTCAGGAAGGCGATTTATTTAATTTGATATGTGACAGTAACTGGGTATGTGAGTTGAGGTGTTTTATTTTGTTCAGTCTGTGACAGTAGTTGGGTGTGTTTGGTAAGATGTTCTCTTTCATTCTGTCTGTGCTAAGGGAGGTGTTTTATTTTATTCAATCTGTGATGGTAGTTGGTTGTGTTAGCCTCATTCAGTGTGTGCTCAATAAGGTGTTTTAGTTCATTCCATCTACAACAATAGTTGAGTATGTTAGATAAGGTGATCTCTTTCTTTCAGTCTGTGCTAAATAGGGTGTTTTGTTTTATTCAATCTGTGACAGTAACTGGTTGTGCTTGGTGAGGTGTTTTAGTCTGTGATAGTAGATGGCTGTTAGGTATAACACTTTATTTCATTTCATCTGTGACAGTAACTTGATTTATAGGTTATACTATTTGATTTCATTTGATGTGTGGCAGTAGATGTCTGTGATAAGGGAATATTTGATTTGATTGCTGACAGTGGCTAGATGTGTAAGCTAACGTATTTTATTTGATTCGGCTTGTGGCAGTAATTGGGTGTTGTAGGTGATGCAAGTTATTTCACATAGTCTGTGATGATAATTGGGTGTGTGGTAAAGCAAGTTTATTTCATTCTGATTTGTGACAGTAGTTTGGTGTTAGTATTTCTTCTAATCTGTGACCATGGGTGGGTGCATAACAGAAGCCTTTTTATTTCATTTGATCTGTGACAGTGATTGGATGTGTTAGTTGAAGCATATTATCATTGTTGTATTTCATTCAATCTGTGATGGTGTATGGGTGTGCTAGGTTTAGCCTGTCATTTCATTGGATCTGTGGCATTGTTAGGGGTTTCAATAAAGCATTTTGTTTCTTCTGATCTGTGGCGATGTAAGTTGTGTTTGATAAAGCATTTTGCTTCTTTTGATCTTTGACAATGTAAGGTGTGTTTTATAAAGCATTGTATTACATTTGATCTGTGACAGTGTAAGGTGTGTTTTTATAAAGCATTTTATTGCATTTCATCTGTGACAGTGTAAGGTGTGTTTATAAAGCATGTTAGTTCATTTGATCCTTGACAATGTTAGGTGTGTTTGATAAAGCCTGTTATTTCATTTAATCTTTGACAATGTAAATTGTGTTTTGAATCTTTGATAAAGCATTTTATTTCATTTCATCTGATCTTTGACAATGTTGGGTGTGTTTGATAAAGCATATTGTTTCGTCTGATCTGTGGCAATGTTAGGTGTATTTGATAAAAGCATTTATTCATTTTATTTTGGCAATCCTGGGTGTGTTTGATAAAGGATTTTTATTTCATTTGATCTGTGGCAATGTTAGGTGTGTTTGGTAGAGCATGTTATTTCATTTGATCTTTGACAATGCTTGATAAAGCATTTTATTTCATTGGATCTGTGACAATGTTTGATAAAGCATTTTAGTTCATTTGATCTGTGGCAATGTTTGATAAAGCATTTTAGTTCATTTGGTCTGTGGCAATGACTGGCTGTGTTAAAGCTGGTAATGTTTAGAAATGTGCAACAGATTATGCGTATAGCGGTTTGAAATATGCTATGTAGCTCAGTCTGTGATGGTAATTGGGTGTATTAATTCCCTCTGTTTTGATTCACTAGATTTGTGGTAGTAACAGGGTGGATGCCTTGGTTGAAATGCGTATTTCATTTGATTTGTGACATAAGTTGAATACATTCAGTAAAGCACTTTAATTCTTAATTCTTTGATTAAATTAAACTTTTTTTTGGGGGGGGGGAGGGGGGGGGGGGGGGACTATGAGGCAGTGAGTGAGTGAGTACATCGTCTTGTCTATTTGCGTTCAGTGGGGTGCATGAAGTGAACTGTAGATGCTGATAAGCCATGGACTGCTTACAGCTCTGTGAGAAAAGAGTTCATTACATGTGGCACATTTTGACGCCTATTTCAAGTGGACTGCAGTGTGACAATTCCTCTCTTAGCTATCTCTTTAAAAGGTATACAAAATACCTGAATGACTTTGAACGGACAGTGTGCTGCTAACATGTGATCAGTTCAAGAGGCAAGTGTTCTGATGTGTACAAGTGAGTTGACAAGTCAGTAACGGCCTACAGTACATTTGGGTGTGTTGTGCTGTACTCTACAGCTTGATTAGTGCGACACGTTTCTGTGTGAAATTTGGGTCGTTCTCCTTTTGGGTTCAGCTCCCTCCAAGGAACACCATGTTGTATATAGTCTTCGTGTCTGTCTTGATTGCTTTGGACAAGCTTTTTGCTTTGGCACTTATTTTGGTATGTGACTTTACATTGGTGCAATGTTTTGCAAGGAGTGTTCAGTTTTATGAGTTGTTGATTGTTGTTTGCAGAGGGCAAAGTGAAAACAGCATTTTGTGTGTGTGAAGTTTATGGCAGGCAGTAGCTTTAAGTGATGTGAAACGTGTTTGAGACTACAACTTTTGCAGATGATTGTGTTTAAGGATGTTTCCTGTTTTCCTTGTCACAAGAGGTTTTTTTTTTTTGTCAGTGTCATACAGCATTTATCGCTCGCTACAAAACCCCAAGCCTACCACGCACCACTGTGTGCATGTTTGCATCTATCATCTCCACTCATTTCCTTTCTTCTCCTGACTTTTCAGATCGTTCCTCCTCTTTTTTTTTCTTTTTTTTTTTTTTTTTTTTCAATCATTTTCTTCTCTTCTCATCCCCTTCACTCTCCATGTGTACCTGTCTCTTGTTTTCACTTTTACAGCCCATTGGAATACATGGTTTCTCATGAGAGAAAAAACAAGAGGTATAAGTGTGAACCATCCTTTGCAGGCATGCTGAGAACTGTACTCCGTCTGTTATTCATTCGTTTGGGGAATATTTATCTATATACCTATGTATATATCTCACGCTATTTTTTTTTTGTATGTGTGTGTGTATCAAAATGTATTTTTTGAGCATATGTATTCTTCTTGTTGCAAACATTTGCATGAAGCCATTTAGTACAGAAAAACAGAAACTTTGATAAAGTATTTGGAGTGCATGTAAATTCTGTCATCTGTAAATCACATCACAAAACCATGTCATGGGCAAACCATGTTGTCATAGCCAGTTTCAGTGTCTCTGTCCATTGCTGCTGGTATTGATGAGTATCTATATCTTTTCGGGAGGACAGTACTGTGTAGAGGGGAGGTGGGGGGAGAGGATGGGTGTTGGAGGGGTTTAGGGTATGTGTAGGGGGTAGAGGTGGAGGAGAAGAGGGAGAGACTAAGGCTGTGAGTCTGTTTTGCTCCATACATCTTGCAAAGTATTATGATGCACATGTGTGAGTGTGTGTCCATTTGCTTGCTTCGCACTCTCACAGACATGCACAGATATGCCCTTATATGATACTGACAAGTGTGTGCACACCCATACATTTGCTCCTGTGCTGTAAATACCTACATGTGCACTTACTGTCCAACAGATAGGCACATATGTATATACACATGCACATCTCTCTCTCTCTGTCTCTCTGTCATATATGTACACACACACATGCATGCACACACATGCATTTGCACGCACACACATGCACACAGTGACATACTGTTTATGGATAAATTCAATAGGGCTTTGTGAAATGCTGTTTTTTTTCTACTTGGGCATTTTGAAGTCAAGTTAAACCTTCAAATAAAGAGATGCAGAAAGAAAAAAGCCTCATTTTAAAGATTTTTGGGTGTCGTTATTGACTGTTTACAATATTAGCTACAAAAGAAAAAGAAAATGCACATATCTTTTCAATGTGTTGATTGTGAAAGTACTTCTTAATATTCAGTTTGACAGTTATCACGCATGAATACATTGAGTGTGTGTGTGTGTGTGTGTGTGTGTGTGTGTGTGTGTGTGTGTGTGTGTGCGTGCGTGCGTGTGTGTGTGTATTCATTACTTCTTGATATTCAGTTTAAACATGCATGAGTGTATCATGCATGAGTACATTGTGTGTGTGTTTGTGTGTGTGTGTGTGTGTGTGTGTGTGTGTGTGTGTGTTAATGAGTGTGTGCATGCATGCATGCATGTGTTGGAGGAGGAGGGGGAGAAGAAGGGAAGACTGCATTAACAAGTGTTGACATTGGTGTGGACATTGTTACAGCTAATCATATGTATAATTCCATTCAAATGCATTTAATTGTAAAACATGTATTTTCTGTCTTGTTGTTGTTTTCCTTTTTTGTGTGTGTGTGGGTTTTTTTTTCATTTAGGTATACTGAATTTCCATTTGGATAAAAAGATGAACAGTCTTCCATGACAGAAATCGTTGTGCTCCTGTAGTCTTCAAGACCTCTCTTTGGATCATGCATTTTGTGTGTGTGTGTGTGTGTGTGTGTGTGTGTGTGTGTGTGTGTGTGTGTGTGTGGGACAGCATTCACAGATTTTTTTGGTCAGAAAATAAATGGGAGTTGCAGACATTTTTAAAGCCAAGTTATGTGTTCAGTATGTTTTTTTTTTTTTGTTTTTTTTTTTTTTTTTAGATGGTTACTATTCTCTCACATGGACATGCTTGGGTCATGAAATGATTACACTCCTGGACAAGCAAATGCCAGATCATCAAGTATAGCTAGAAGGACCAGATTGTTGGTTATCATGTCTTTTTTTGCGCAGTCTTTACACTGTTTTCTGTGGTTACAGTGTGTCATATGCCGGATGTTTGGTTATAACCAGGTGACATGGTAGTGAGTCTGTACATACTGTAATGAGGCTGCAAACATTGTACACTCTAGACATTAGTGGTCCGTTTGCGGTGCGTACTTGCCCAAATGGCTTTTTCTTCATTCAGTTTTGGTGCGTTCAAATGGCTTTGTGTGTGTGTGTGTGTGTGTGTGTGTGTGTGTGTGTGTGTGTGCGTGCGTGCGTGCGCGCGCGCATGCGTGCGTGTGCGTGCGTGCGTGCATGCCTGTATCTTTACTGTACAGACTTGAGACTTTCAGATATTAGCCTGAATTCAAGCCTTTTTTTTTTTTTTTTCTGTTTGCCGGTATGGCTTTTTATGTATTTGGGATTGAATGTTTTCTTTAATTTTTCAAAGTTTTTTTTTTTTTTTTTAATCTAGGAGATGAAAATGAAGGGGAATGTTGGATGGTCTTGGCACTGCTTGGTCTCACCTGCCTTCAGGATGTCAGCAGTGTTGGAGCTGTATGTTAGGGAATCTTGAAGCAAGAGGTTGTGATTTGACTTTCCATCGGATGACACTGACAGTCACCTGTCCTGTCTGTACTTTTCTTTTTTTTTTTTTTTTTTTTTTTGTAGTTGTTGTTGGCCTGCCCTGATACGTAGGGAGAGGGACTTGCACCATGAGAACAATAATGATTATTTGTGATGATCATGAAGTCTGTGTGAATGAAGTTCAGGTATAGTCGTATGTGCTTTGAAACTGTGTGGTTGAGGTTTTCATTTACAACGTTCCTGTCAGGATAAAGTATTGGCTTTGTTGTGGATGTTTTTTGCCCTATTTTGGGGCTTGTGTGTGTGTGTGTGTGTGTGTGTGTGTGTGTGTGTGTGTGATGTGACTGCACATGTGTGTGTGTACATGTGTGAGAGGATGACAGGGGTTGCAAGTTGGGGTGAGTGGTGAGCAGAAACAGGGTGACTAGTATTGCTACAATGTACAGCTTATGTGTAGATTGCCACCACCGCTTCCATTCATGTGTAGACAACAAGAGGCATTTCATACATGTACATATATCCTGTTTCTTGATGGTAAATCTTGCCAGTGGTATTGCATGGCTTCTCTTGGAGCTGTCTGCTTGATCTGTGATGCATGAAGTTGACAGACAAAAACATATTTTGTTGAAAGAATAATTGTCAGTTATTTCTTTTCTTTGAGGCTGGGGGAGGAAGGGTACAGTCTGTCTTTGTACTAGCAAAAATTCTTTTATTATTTTATGTAATGGTACTTATTGATACTGAACTCGATTTGTGTTTTTTAATGAAGACAGCAGCTCTGTGTATTGCGAGAAACACACAGAAAAAAAATAAGGAAAATTCACAGTGGGATTTAAAACTAAATAAACAGTTCCTGACAACCTCACAGTGTTCAAGCTATACAGAGCTGGTACTTAACATATCTTTAACATAATACAAAATGTGACTGTGAACAAGCTCTGTGATTTGTGTTCAAATTATGTACATTAGCATTAAAAGCTTGGTGATGCTCAGCTGGTGCTTGGCATTGTGTGTGTCTTTATTTTCTGGCTGTTTGTGCATTTGTAGTCTGCACCCATTGGTGCTAGTGAAGTTGTTGTTTTTTTCGTGTCCTGGCTAAGAGACTCCAGGGATCATCCAAAAAGCCGAAGTACTGGAACACTATGGTAAAAAATGTGTGTAAAAATGCATCAGCTGGGGGATAAGAACATACGTGTGTGACCGTATTTGATTACCCTGCCACATGGGCAGCCACACTCCGACTTAAGGGGATTTAGGAAACATAACGTTATGCTAGGAGCTCGTCACAACTGAAAACAGTCCCGCGCATAACTATGCTAAGCATCGTAACATTTTGATGCAGCCTTGGTGTTCTAGCCTATGTCAATTGGTCTGGTGAAGTTTATGTAGGACAAGATTTTTCTTTCTTTCTTTCTTTCTTCCCCCCCCCCCCCCCCCCCCCCCCCCTGAGATTGCAGCTATTTGGTGACGACTTACAACAAATAATAAACTTAAACCTTTTTCAGTACTGTTATACTCTTTGAGGATAGCCAAAACTCATTTGGGGGATAGCCAAAACAGGGGGGGGGGGGGGGGGGGGGGGGGTGGGGGGGGGTTGGGAATGACTATTTTTGTAGGAAGGTGAAAATTCTTAGTCCTTTCAGAGCTCTCAGCAATTCAGAAAGCAAAGACGTCAGAAACAAATGATAATATGAACATGATTCATGTTTGGTTGTCTGCATAATCATTGTTGCTTTTTTTTTTTTTTTTCTTTTTAACCATTTGAAATTTCTCTTATGAAAGAAGTCGTCTACATTTTCATACTTTATTCCATGAAATAAGGGAGGAAGAACACGAGAGAAAGAAATGACAAATTGTAGCTGGCTTGATCTTGTTTCATTACATCCTCTAACATCGTACAAAGGTGAGCCATTTACTTTTAGTGGTTACAACGTCGGGGGGCTGTGTATTCTGATCAGGGTCATAGTTTTGGGAGGGAAGTATGCCTTTTGTCTCAATCCTCTTCTTCATGTGATGCGCACACACACACACACACACACACACACACACACACACACACATACACACACACTCACACATACCTTATTACAAAAAGGTTTTCTAAAATGTGCTAAATTGCTTGATATTCTTAAAAAAGAAATCTTGGAGTGATGACAAATGTCTATGTCTGTCAGGAAATAAAAAATTGCATCAAGTGGAACATCTTTGAGCAAGACTTTGATGGAATCCACAGTAAAATCTGACATCATGGAAGTTCACAAAGTCTGTAAGAACATGTTTCACTGTGTCAGTGAGTTATATACCACATGTAATGCAGCACAGTCATAGCTTCTTCATCTTTTAAAAGATGCATGTTGGTGTAAGATAGCCTGAGTTGCTCTTCTTGTTCTTCATTGTAATCTTTTTTCATGATCTGACCTATTCAGGAAGTGACCTTTTTACCCCCCAACAGCGCTGAAAGGTCCTGTGCTCTCAGATGATTGACAGCTAGATTTTAAATATCATGGATAATATGAAGTAAATAACAATAATACAAACATGTTTCCACACGTACCAAGTGATAAACAACAAAACATGCATTAACGCACCATAGAATCCGCCACACGGTTTGTTTTTGAACACTTGGTATATATTGGTTACAGATTTCAAAAGCAGGCACAATATAAAACACTATCTACACCATAAAAACAACATCGAAGGCTTCCGAAGAAAAACTGCACACGTTGCATGGAAAAATAAAACAACGTATCAAAAAAGTGTACAAACAAGAGGTCCAGAAAATAGATTGGAAATTACTGCAAGTTATACAATAGATGAGAAAGGATTATAAACACCAAAGACAGTATTTAATTTCAAAAAGAAGAAACGATGCCAAAAAGCTTGTCAGCAGTAAACAGTGATGAATGTGGGAGGAAAAAAGGATATGCTGCAGTGGATTTAGAAATGGCACCATGTTTTTGCCTGATGTCGGGACAGTACTGGTTTAAACAGCAGATTTCCCCATTCATGCACGTTTCATGCAGAACTATGCTGCTTGTTTTTTAGCTTTGTGTTTTAAGGTTGTGCATGTATGTGTGTGGAAATGTGTGTATGTGTATGTATCTACATGGTTTGTATTTATATATGTACGATGTAGTCTTTCTCATTATCAGATTAATGTAAGCTGAAGTGCATATATGCTCATGTGCAGGTGTCTGTTTTCACAGAAATCAGATATGATATATTCAAGAACTGTGCTGACAAATACTTTGTTCAACTAAATTGTTTAACATAAATGAAAACTGGTACAAAAGTCTGTGAATAATGTAACTAAAAAAAAAAATAACAACAAAGGCGCAATCTTGATTAACACTTTTATATTGTTGTTGCTGTTTTAAGCTATTGGGAAAGTGAAATTAATTAACTTCAGAAATATTCCACAACTTTTTTTTTTCAAATCAGAAAGTACAGAAACTCCTCAGATAAACAGACTTGGCAAGCTGAATTTAAAATTCACAATTGTATACAAAGTCAACAAAAGGTAAGCAATAACCAAGACTTGGTTTGTGGTCAATATCATGTTTGATAATGGCGCTACTAGCTTATTCTGCTGGGTAAAAATAAAATGAAATAAACTTCAGGGAAGCATGGAAGGGACAAATATTCACTTCCTTTTTAAGTATAATCAAAGGCTAACACCCTTTCACATTTGTCAAATCATAAACTAATCCATATTTGAATAATCTTCATCCCAACGGCCCACTGTGCCTTGTTCAACGCCTTCTCATCCTGCTCAACACATGTATCACATGAACTGCTGTGGAAAAACATCTCACTGCTGTACACCATCTGATGTGTGTTGGCCCTTCTGTCAGTCAACCTGTATGCAAGAGATCCAAACAACTCGCGTAAACTGGACTTCAGTGAAAACCCAAATAAATGAAAACGCATATAAAGAACACCAAAAAAGATCTTGCCACATACTCTTTCATAACAATGAAAATGCTAAGGAAAACAAGAACATCCTTTGAATAAAGAGGCTTAGAGTAATCGTAAGTACTAAGCGAGTAACTGCCATTTGCACCGATGCCATTGGAAGGAATAAAACAAGTAACAAAAACGAAAGTAACTAGCGTCTGATTTATTCAACCAGCAGAGCACCAAGCTCGAGCCCATTTCAACTCTTGGAATACTGGATATAAACACTGAATTTCCTTCTTACCATATTACCTTGTTATCCTTGCGGGTGCATATAAAACTAACCTTATCCATCACCCTAGTCTCTCTTCCTCTTCCCACAGTCCTGGTCTAGTTATCCATGTCTGCTGCAATGATTACTCTAGGTGGGAGTCAAAGTAACCCAGGGAGGGTAGGTGAATTTGGATATCCCCACCTCCTCTCCATTGTTAGGGTGAAACAATATGTTGGTTAATTTTGTTCCCAAAATATACATGTGATTGGAGGGGAGGGGCAAGGGGTGGACGGTGAAACGGAGAGGGAAGGATGCCAATGGACAGGTGATCAAAAGTGTTCACACTTTTTCAGTTCTGTGTTTTTATATATTTACAGGCATGAAAGTCTGGTTTTCAAGTAATATCTGCCACTTTCTTGTGAAGAACTCACCAGGAAAAAAAATATATATACAGGGGAAAACGTTTAAAAGATCAAGTTGAAATAAGGACCAGGCAAAGCTTTATTTCAAAATTGCAAATCTCTACTCTGTCAATGATGAAACTGTCTTTAAGTTGGAAATTACAGCTTATGTTCCGTTTCAGCAGGGCGCCAGAAAAGCAAACAAATTGCAGTCCTTGCCTGAGTAGAGACTTTTGGAATCAACAAATTGCAGTCCTTGCCTGAGTAGAGACTTTTGGAATCAAAGAACATGTAAACAGGGATGGCAAGTTTCTGCCGTTTCCATTGCTTTTTCAGCAGCA
>JADBJO010000517.1:204292-214292 GCA_016801955.1 Conus betulinus | reverse complement strand
TGTTGTCTGTGATGTCACACAGTGCCAGTGTCTAAAAACACAAAACCAAACGAAACCTTTTTTTCTCCCCATCTATCATTTAATTGTTGCAATCACATGTCATGCTTAGTTTTAGTTCCCAACTAATGGAAAAAGTTGTGTTTTGTTTTTGTTTTTTTTTCTTTGTTTGTTTTCAATTAGAAATGGTATTTGTTTTATGCAAAGAGCTTAGAACAAAGAATGTCTGACATGAGAACTGAAAACTGCACTAAAAAACAACAACAACAACAGAATCATAACAGCAGTTTGGGATTAGCTGAAAAGGGTATGTAAAATCATACTGAGAGCACAATTTATGTTTTACCCTTTTCATTGACATATAACTATACACTATTACATTTGGATTAAGATACCTGAAAAAAAAAAAACAAACAAAGCCAACCAACCAACCAAAAACCTCTGTATGATGGCAAGGGAGAGAATTCATTACACCACATCCATCAGGAGAGAATTTACGACTCCTCCCCTTTATACTCTTGACTGCTCAGGCCTACTGATAAGCCAAACAGTGTGTACAGATTTGATCAAGAGTAACTGTTCTTAGTGCTGACGGTAGATGTGCCATTGCTTCACCTAAGTCAACTGATCCTATCCAATAAGCTCTCTCTGCCCCATTCCCTCATTGCATGGATGCACCTATCTGTCACAGAGATGAACCGATCTCCTGTAGCAGTTAAGGGGAGAAAAATCTAGTTTTTAAAGATCTCTGGAGATGGTTATGGAGAGATGTTCCACTTTATAAAAGTATCAGTATCACAGAAGTTGGTGGCTTCACACAATGAATACACACACACACACACACACACACACACACACACATTCCTCTGAGTGTGCCCGAGTACACAAACCCAATAGTAGACAGCACAGATGCAAACCGTTTTGCTGCTTTACTTGTTCTATCACAAGTTGAGCATGACCGCCTAACTTCAGTTTTTGTTTTGCTTTTGAAACATGTATGCTGTAAAGGTTTATGATCTAGGTCCCAAAATGGATCAAAAGATTCAACTTCCTCAAATCGAACAACAAACCTTTTCTCAGTCAGTTCTTGAAAAGACACACACACACACACACACACACACACACACACACACACACACACACATGTCTGGTTGACCTAATGACGGTGACTCTCCTAAGCTACCACATCATCATGGAATACCCCTTTCCCTCTCTCTCCTTACCAGAGCTCCAGCCACGCCCCAGGGCGATGGCCATAGCGATGGTGATCTTAGAAGAGAAGAACTGTTTGACGCCGATCGTGTCCACCACATGCTGGTAGTAGGGCTCAAAGCATGGCTGGAAGAACAGACTTCATCATGAGAGACTGGACACAGTACGTTGCAAGAAACCTGTGCTACACTAGAACACAACCAGTTAGTTCATGTAAAGCATTGTGGACCTTTGCCTTCAGGCTCATGATATGCCAATACCAATGGGGAAAGGTGAAAGGATGGAGGAAGAAATAAAGAGAAAGGGGGCAGGAGAGAGACAGAGAGAGAGAAGAGAGAGAGAGAGAGAGAGAGAGAGAGAGAGAGAGAGAGAGAGAGAGAGAGACAGACAGACAGACAGACAGACAGACAGAGACAGAGAGACAGACAGACAGAGATCAAAACACAGACAGATAGACTGAAAGACAGAGAGAAAGACAGAGAGATAGACAGAAAGACAGAGAGACAAATAGACATAGACACACAGAGAGCGAGCGAGAGAGGGAGGGAAGGAAGGATGGAGAGAGAGAGAGAGAGAGAGAGAGAGCACAACACACAAAAATTGTTGTGGCAAACTTAACTGATTTCATACCAAGCGTGGAACTTGCTAAACACATGGAAGGCATGGTGAGTGAATATTTCATTGAGTAATGTGTGAATATCTCGTTGAGTAATTAGTTTTGAAACTGCTAGTTAGACACTTATTTGCACAGGGTACCTTTCTCTTAGTGCAGCTTTCTCCTTTCAACATTTTTCTTGCTTGCATAAGATTACTAGAAACTTTTGTTTCTGTCCAGTGACTGGCAAACGAAAATTGCTGGCAACGTCGATTCAACTCAGCTGTGCTTGATTCCAGGTCAGCAACACTTGTAAAACGGTGGGGTGCTTCACAGTGTTCAGATGCAGTGTAGAGAAATGATAGGCCCTAAATGAAAATTCTATGTCCTGAGTCATTTCGGAAAAAATGTGTGCTTCTGTAGAATGCAAAAAAAAAAAAAAAAAAAAAAAAAAATTCAATATTAAAACTACTACCATCAGACAGTTGTAACTGGAATCTCGGAGTATGAAATGAACTGTGTGGATCTACTGAACTGGAGATCCAATGAACTGTCTGGGATCCAATGTCTGGGATCCAATGAACTGTCTGAGATCCAATGAACTGTCTGGGATCCATGAACTGTCTGGGATCCAATGAACTGTCTGAGATCCAATGACTGTCTGAGATCCAATGAACTGTCTGAGATCCAATGAACTGTCTGAGATCCAACTGTTGCTTTTCCTTTTTATCCTTCTATCTCATCTCCTGCAAGTCTGGGAGCCTTTCAATAAATCGGTCAGACAAGGAGCGATTCAGAGCAGACTTGTTTATCTCCCATCTGCCAGTCAGCTGTCAAGTACATCCAAGACACGTGTCTTCTGGCAACACTGGTCTTTGACTCATGATGCCAAATCTGAGCAAAATATTTCACAAGCTGGTGTACATCATGAAATGACAACTCATGTTGAATAGCTTTGAAATTTACTTCTTACAAAAATACATCAGACAGGAAACATAGAAAAGAAAGTGCCGCTCACTCGCTTTAGCATGAAACATCATTCCCAGATCCCTACTGACACAGGCTTTAATTGGTATGTGTGTGTGACCAACAGATCATGTGCAGTACAAAGCAATAAGTGAATCAAAAACACTATGCCCTGAGACTTCCAGGCATTTTGCTATGTTATTCATCGTTGCATTAAAGACCACACTGAAATCTTAGCAGATGAGGCAAATGTGGGTAAAAACAGCTTGCAAACATGCATCTAAGACTGCACTCCCAAGATTTTCACAGAAGTGAGCAATATAGGCGCAAACTGGATTTGCACGCCAAGAGTCACATGAGTGGTGAAGTACATTCAATGTCAAGTAAAGGCGTCTGTGTCACCTGCACTCCACAATGTGGCAGAGAAAGGTACACAACATCCTGCAAAGACTACCACCCTTGTCCTCATCTCACTGTTGTGATCTGATCGCTATCACTCTTTCCAATGTTCAGAAGAAAAACTGAACAAAAATGACACCCTCCATCTGGATAAGCTTCCATCACTGCAGTAGGAGTGCTGATCAAGCATTACAGCTCTTGCCTACAAATACTTGCCAATGAACTATGTCCTGTCATCCAATGCCATGCAGTCCTCTAAAAATCATATATACTGAAAGAACTCACAACGAAATAAATTAAACTTGAACTGCAAGGGCACAAAAAAAGACGGGGGGGGGGGGGGGGGGGGGGGGGGGGGGGAATAAAAAATAACATTAAAATAATAAAGGGGGAAAAAAAAAACCCAAGACGAAAGAAATGAAAGAAAGAAAACAGAACTGATAACGCAACAGATCAAGATACCTTACCTTTGTTACATACAATGGAGAGCACATACTAGGACGGAATTTAATCCCGTAATCAGTAGCTCCAGTTTCTGCTCCACAGCAGTCATACTGCAACATATCATAAAGGTTATATTTGGGAGAGGAATCAGTAAATGTCTAGACTTCATTTCAAACTAAAAAACCAATGCCATCAAGTCTAGTGAGTGATACCAATTAATATCTACACACACACACACACACACACACACACACACATATATATATATATATATATATTACATATATATATATATATATATATATATATATATATATATATATATATATATATATATATATATATATATATATATATGAATGAAAACAAAGTAGGAAAAATGGGAAGTAAAAATGTGGAGTTCCCTTGTTTTTAATGGAAAGCATTGTGAACTTAACCTCTGACCTCTGAATTACTCTTCCAGTTGGGTTCATCTTCAGTTTATAATCACTCTCTGTACAAAATTTGTTCAACTGAATACACATTAGTCTTCCAAAGTTTTCAGTTAGAGGACAAAGTAAAATGGCATCTTCATCAGTGGCATATGTCATATTCATTGTACTCATTATTATTGGTCGACTTCTCTAATGTTTGAAAGTGAATATGAAAACACATTGTAAAACACAGAAAAAATGGATGAAGCCACATTCTTCAACAACAAAGAAGCAAGAGCCCTGATGCCAGAAAAGTTCAGAGTAGTCTTCAGATCACTTGCAGCTCAACTGTCAATGACAGGTGCTAATTTTATAAACAAGAACTTTGACAGAAAATGACAAAAAATTTCAGTATGAGGCTAAAGTAATATGGCTTCTTCACCAGTGACATTTTTCATATTCATTGTACTAATTATCATTAGTTGTCTTGTGATTCATTTGTTCATGTTTGGTGGATAGAGTACTTATTTTTTTTTTTTTTTTTTTTTTTTTTTTTTTTTGTAAAGATTTGCTCAGATCTCCACCTGCAGTCGCCTCGTTTCGCAACTAAAAAATTTTCAGTCGAAAATGAAAATGAGTGGCTGACATCTAGAGGTTCATGTAAATGAACTGGCTGAATTAATGGTCAGTTTCTGTTCATTAACCAATTTTTAACACATGGAAGCCAAGGCATGAAAAACTAAATCCTCGAACTTTTACAAGTGTGTACACCATTAGACCAACTATAAACCTGACATCTGAAATCTTTTACAAGTGTGTAACACCATTAGACCAACTATAAACCTGACATCTGAAATCTTTTACAAGTGTGTAACACCATTAGACCAACTATAAACCCTGGCATCTGAAATCTTTTACAAGTGTGTAACACCATTAGACCAACTATAAACCTGACATCTGAAATCTTTTACAAGTATGTAACACCATTAGACTAACTATAAACCTGACATCTGAAATCTTGCTTGATGTCAATGCTCTATTCATTTTTCCCACACATCTTTTCTTTAATGACCTGAGCTAATTATTGCAGTTCTTCAAAAAATACTTCATATGCCATGCTTATCTTTAGTGGTGTAAGTGTCTAAAGATATATGCACTTTAGATTCTGCCTGTACCTGTTCAAACATTTATTTGGAACTCAAAATGATGAAGCCAGGCTATCTTTGGAACAGATGATTCCAAGAATTCCTGACTTGTAGTCCCAGTGACCAGCCGTTCTAAAGAAGAAGTATGGTCAGAATGGTGAAACAGCAAAAAGGGTAAAATGTCAACTTACAGGTGGAAAAGATGCTAGGACGTTTTGACACTTAGTGTCTTCATCATCAGAATGAGTTGGTGACAGACAGAATCAAAAAAGAAGAAGAAGAGAAGAAGAAGAGGAGAGGAGAAGGAAAAGACGATAGCAACAACAAGAAAAAAAAGAAATGTTCACACACACAGCAACACAAGACACACACACAAGAACATGTTCACACACACACACACACACACACACACACACACACACACACACACACACACACACACACACACACAGAGAGAAGTACACAGAAGGTGAGCACAACTAGCAAGGATATGGGAAGAGAGAGAGAGGTGGGGGGGAGGGAAAGACGGGGAGGGGGGAGGAGGGGGGGGGGAGGAGAGGGGGGGGAAGAGGCCTGCTGTAAACACACATCCTAGTGTACACATGCACCCTTCACACACACTGACAAGGGTGACACACATACTGACAAACAAACAAACAAAAATTGTTAGGAAAAGCCTGGAAGACGCTGCAGTCACTCCTTGGTGTTCAGTCCATTTGGGACGCAGGTGCCGAGGCAGGCGATGACTGCAGACTCCATGAACAGTCTGTAAGGGGGCCACTTGCATGGTTCTGCCAGACCACAGCAACTCTTGAGTGATTGAAGCTGTGTTGAGGGCTGTTGAAGTGCACACCTACAGGTCACTGTATCTCAGGCGCATTGACCGCAGGTGCTCTGAGAAGTGATCATCCAGGCAACGGTATGTCTCACCACTGTATTTCTTGTGACGCAGAGTGCATGCAGAGTGCACGTAAGGACATACACTATGTTCTCAGTCTGGAAGCTGAACGGCGCCTTGACAGTGAACCTCCCCTTGGGGCCGATGATGGTCCTTGACTGGTCGATGAATGGACATGTTTTGCAGCCTTTTATACCACAAGGACTGGTGCCTGGAGGGAGGGGTGGTCTGTCTCTGGGGATAGCAGCTCGCACCAGGTGGTCCTGAAGGTTGGTGTCACGTTTGAACGCAATTTGTGGCGGGCAGGGAAAAACTTCTCGTAGGGAAGGATCAGACTGTATGATGTGGAAGTTGCAGAGCAAGATGTTTTTCACAGGAAGGTGTGGGGGGGTGGAACGTGAGGACAGCAACAGGGCACTCGTCTTGCTTGGAATGATGTTGAGGAGTCAGGGCCTGGGAGTGAGGGATAGAACGAGCTGATTCCCAAGTCCTCTGGATACTGTCTAGCATGATAGAGTTGACATTTGACCTTTTTTTTGCTGTTTCACCTGTTGTGTCAACATGCTGCAGTCAACCTCCAATTCTTTTTGCAAGTATGGTCAGAATCTTTGAAGGCAAACTCATCTCCATTTTAGAAGATGGAAGTCCATACCCAAAATCTCACTCTACGGAGGAATATAATATCTCAGTCCATGACTGAACGTGACATGTCATTTGACCCTTGTGAGAGTTGATCTGAACATGAATTCAATATTTGTTTTTCCATGTATCAAGATAATTGTCACATTATGATCAGTTCTCAACATTGTCACTACTTTCTTTTCTTTTAACACTGAAATCACTTCATGAATGTGACGACATGTCTGTGACCATGTATGGACTGCTCACAGTTACCATCCTGGCACTGTGTGATCATAGCAGCAAAGTGACCTTCAGGCATCTCAAAGGGAAAAAAAAAAAATTGAATGCGTGAAGATTGGTTGAAAGACAGACCTGGAAATGGAAACGGGGAAACAGCAACAGCCATGCTGACAAGTGTAGGAATAACAGTCAATAAAAAAAGTAAGAGAGAGAGAGAGAGAGAGAGAGAGAGAGAGAGAGAGAGAGAGAGAGAGAGAGAGAGAGAGAGAGAGAGAGAGAGACAGATAGACAGACAGATAAGATAATGTTGCTTATAGCCCAGCCAACCGCAAAGGGCCACATCAGGGCTGTCACCATGTTAAAATCAACTCACAAGGCATTCATTCACACTATTCTTTAAAATGCATCAAAAAAACCCATGCGAAAGTTTGTTAAAAATCTTTCCACTGTAAAATCTCAGATCTGATGAAAAATATTAATCTCTTTCAAGAACTCAAAGATCGCATCAGGCGGGACATCTCTGAACAAGGTTTTCATGGAATCTGCTGTAAAATGTTTGTGTCTCACATCCTGCAAGTCCCAATACTCTAAAAGAATATGATTCATTGTGAGTGGCACATGACATGACATGGACTGCACCAGGGAGCTTCTTCACTCTTTTAAAAAGTATGAATGGGTAAAATACGAATGGCCAGTGTGCAGCCGGCACATAACTGTTTCTTCTTTACGACCACCAGACGTAGATGAGAGGAACTCCTTAAGGTTTGGACGGATCTGAAAGAGTTTGTTATCCGTCTGTGTTTTTCAATCCTCCTGCCAGAGGTCTCTGACATAATCATTAATTTTGGGTTTCAGATCTGAGCAGGGGATAGATATGTTGGACAATTTCTCTGTTGTGGGCATTCTTGGCCAAACGATCAACCATTTCGTTCCTCTGATGCCAACATGACCAGGAACCCAAGCCAGAATAATGTTGTAACCCTCCACTTTCAACTTGGTAAAAAGTTCAAAGAAGTGTAAGAGTTCTGGATGCTGAAGGTTGCGGCCAGCTATGGCCTCCAAAGCTGACAGTGAATCTGACAGAACCAGAGTGTCCCTCTTCTTAGACTGTGAGATTATCCTCAGTGCCAGAACCAGAGCTGTAAGTTCAGCAGAGTAAGCAGAAGCATCTGAAGGAATATGTTCTAACAGTATTTAAGAAGGAGCACCAGGGCAATAGGCTGCACAGGCCACTCCATCTTCAGACTTGGAACGGTCAGTGAAAATTTTCTGATAGGATGTAATTCTGAACAGAGGTCAGAATACAATGCCTTGTATGCCAGAGAGCTGGTACATTCTTTGCAAAAAGCTGCAAGATCAAAACAAATCTCTGGTGTGAAAAAGGTCCACGGAGGCTCATCTGGAAACTTGGAAAAATCGGACACAACACATAGGTCTAGACCTGTATTCGGAGCGTGAGGCTGCATACGAAGACCAAACGGCAGAATACAGTTAGAGTTGTTTTCGAATTTGCTTTGACTAGGACACACAGTCATAGGCAGGATTTTCCGGTTCAGAAACAGTCTGACATAGTAATTCAAAGACAGTTTCAGCCTGCGATTGGGACAGGGAGGGTTCACTTGCCTCTGCGTACAGGCTGTACACAGGGGTGGCGCGGAATGCTCCAAGACAGCAACAAAGCCCTTGATGGTGGATAGGGTCTAAGAGTTTTAGGTAGGACAGTCTTGCAGAGCTGTACACAGCACAACCATAGTCCAGTTTGGAATGGACCAAGGCTCTGTAGAGGCGCAGCAAAGTTTTCTTATCAGCGCCCCAGTCAGTGTGCGCTACGACCAGCAGAATATTCAGAGCTTTCTGGCAAAAAGTTTTGAGGTTTTTAATGTGACTGAGAAAGTTGAGTTTTTGGTAAAAAATAACTCCTAGGAATTTGGCCTCTTTGACAGTTGGAATGGGAGATTTCCCTATTTGAATTACAGGATCTGGAAAAAACTGACGAAAATTATGGAAGTGAATGCACTGTGTCTTCGAAGGAGAACAAGTGAAGCCGTTTTAGACAGACAGACAGACAGAGAGAAAACAATGAACAATCTTTATTTCTTTTGGCCCCCAGCTGCCAGAAAAGAGGTCAAGTTAACAGGTAACTAAAAGACACATACATCACAACCAATCAGCTTTCTAGTGTGAGGCTGTTGACAGAGGTTTGCCTTAACTTCATGGCATTAAACAAAAACACACCAAGCTTCCTAATATTGAAAACAGACCCATTTTCTCAACAAGACTGCATATGGATCAACACCAAAGTTAAGAGATTTTTTCCTTATGTCATTATACAGAACACATTTAGACAACACATGGTCCTCATCTTCTAAGACCTTACACATTTTGCACATAAAAATTAGCATTGTTGCCAAAAGTTCTTTTTATATGCAAAATGTGTAAGTTCTTTTGAAAACCGATCCATTGATGGTAACACACCAAGCCTCAGCTTTATTAGACAATTCCTAAAGCAAGAGAGAGAGAGCAAGACAGAGAGACAGACAGACAGACAGACAGAGAGAGAGAGAGAGAGAGAGAGAGAGAGAGAGAGAGAGAGAGAGAGAGAGAGAGAGAGAGAGAGAGAGATGAGAGAGAGAGAAGATTAATGAAAGTGCTAAAAGTATGCACGAAAAAAAAAATGACAATGGAAAACACCAAATAAAGGCCTAGAGAGAAAACAGAGAGTGGGGGCAATTCCTTGATGATTTTATAGCTGTCAGGCTACCTCCCCACTAGTACTAGAACCCCTCTCTAGGAAGGCTTGGGTCTCAACGTCATTGCAGACAGTTTCCACAGGAGTTCCTACATTTAGATTGGCAGTGTTTAAACCTCTGCAACCTGACCATTTCAATAAAAGGAAAGTACTTCAGGCCTGAAAGTTTTGAGAGTTAATATGCAGCATTGATGACTGCCCAAGTAAAACATCTTTATATATGAAAAAAAAAAAACTATTGGATGAAACTGACAAAGTGTGTGTGCTTATTGATATATAAATGAGTTATGTTATGATTATATTTTAGCCTCTTTTGTTAAT
>JADBJO010000517.1:166792-169292 GCA_016801955.1 Conus betulinus | reverse complement strand
ACCCCCCCACCCCCCCTTCTAGTGACATGACGGCATTTCATTAATAATCAACTCCCAGAGGTCGAAAGCGGGCACCTCACGTGCAGTCTCGGCTCACGTGATCAAGTCTATTTATTGACCGATGCGCATGAGCGTCACCTGCCGTTCCCATGTCACGAAGGTCGGGTGGGTGTCACGCGATTGACGCTGATTCTCACTGTCCTTGAGTCTTGGGGTCGTTGGCGGAGAACTGTTGCTGCCAGCGCTTCCTATCCATGTATGTGTTTCTATCCGTTTGTGTGCGGCTGATTGACATGACTATAATCTACACGCAAAGTGTAATCTATATATACGCTCTAACACACGCAAACACACCCCCCGTGCACACACACATGCATATAGGCCTTGCGTGGAAATCCCCCTTCTCTCTCTCTCTCTCTCTCCCTGTCTGTCTGTCCCTGTCTCTCTCTCTCTGTCTGTCTCTGTCTGTCTGACTCTATCTCTCTCTCTTTTCATCTTCTGTCTGTCTGTCTGTCTGTCTGTCATCCTCTGTCTGTCTGTCTGTCTCTGTCTGTCTGTCTGTGTCTGTCTGTCTGTCTGTCTCTCTCTCTCTCTCTCTCTCTCTCTCTCTCTCTCTCTCTCTCTCTGTATCAAGCTCATTTGCTTACTTAATTAGTCGCTGACCGTCTCCCGTTCACCTTTTTCTGTATTTAGTAGAATGTTTATTCACGAACACATCCAACATGCAATTAACCTTAACCGTGTTTCCTATCTTCTTTTCTTTCATTAGCAGAATGTTTATTCACGAACACATCCAACAAGCAATTAACCTTACCCGTGTTTCCTATCTTCTTTGCTTTCATTACTATGAATCTATTTCATTATTTAAAAAGAGAGCCACGGAAACAAAGATTCATATACATACGCACGCCCATATGCAAACGCTAGGACACACACACACACACACACACACACACACACACACACACACACACACACACTTTCTCTCTCTCTCTCTGTCTCCAAAACGCACCCATCGACCCCCCCCCCCCCCCCCATACACACACACACACACACACACACACACACACACACACACACACACACACACACACACACACAGACACGGAGCACACACACAACACACACACACACACACACACACACCACACACACACACAAAGATTCTCTCTCTCTCTCTCTCTCTCTCACCCGCTTTATTCACTCACTCACTCACTCGCTCACTCACTCTGAGTCCAGACAGAAAAGGAAAGCAAAGCTGATCTCAAGATTAGATTCACAGAATGAGTGTGAACATCGATCAGGCATACATAATGCCGGCGCCATGACAACGACCAAACAGTCCTTCACAATCACACCACGCGAGTCCACTTTACGTTCTTCAAAGACAGGCACGGGCCATCTGATCAAATAGTAATGCACTGGGTACGCTTGATTTGAAAGGTCTTCCTTAGAGGATGCGAAGGTTCTCTGATGAAATCGTAGTACGGTGGGTACACTTGATTGGGAGGTCTTGACAGCAATCGGGTGTCATTGAAAAAATCTTCTGCTAAATCGAAAGTGATATCACATCACTCGTCTGCACAGTACAACATTTAACTTTTTTTAAGGGGGGGGGGGGGGGGGGGGGGGGGGGGGGGGGGGGGGGGTGTCAAAAGGGGGGGGGGTAAATCAATCATTTCATCATTTCTAAAATATTTTTTCTTTGTTTTGTCACTTTACAAAAAATTTCACTGTTCCGTTATTTTCGTATTAACATAATCGTTCATTTAGTGGTCTTCGTGATTTCATGTCTGAAGGCAGAAATATGATAATATCAAAAAAATAAAAAATAATAAAATAGATAAGATAAAGAAAAGAAAAAAAAAATTCATTACTTATCACTTTTTGTGCAACATCTGGGCATTTGTGGATCAACAATTTTGTCAAACATTAATTTCTGAATGGTACGGATCCAAAAGCTGCTGAATTAAACGTCTTCAAACTGTGCTGAAAGCGAAACACAAGCGTCTTTGTAACTATATTATCTTCTTCTGGTGCATGGACAGGGAAAGTGTCACAAGAGCAGATCGATCACGAAAGGTAACTCTTGGTTTCCTTCTACTTTTTGAGACATGGAAAAGGAGACGAGAGTTTCATTTTGTTACTTAGATGTCCATAACCCACACCAGAGGAAAAGTACATTCGCCCAAAAGCTCTGAGTTGTGAGGTACGACATGGGTGGCTTGAAAATGTCTTACTTACAAAAAAGTAAAAAAAAAAAAAAAAAAAAAGAGAGAAATGAGAACACGAACCGGATTGTTTGATTTTTGGACTTCCCGAATACTCTTCCGCCATTTTGCATTTAGCATCCATCACTTTTGTAGTTACTAAACAAACAAACAAACAAACAAGGAATACGTAACAATACTTGAACTTTCACCCTCCGCGAGCAGTTGACGCTAATAAAATGACATCAGGAGGAGGGAGAAAGAGAAGAAAAAAAAGCCAAAAAGAGAAT
>JADBJO010000517.1:151792-154292 GCA_016801955.1 Conus betulinus | reverse complement strand
CACACACATCCCACATTTAATTTACTCACATCGGCGTGTATGCGCGTGCTTGAACGTGAACAGTAAATGCATACTTGCACACATGATGAAGGGAAAGACAGAGAGACGGACAGAGGGATGGACAGAGAGACAGTCAAAGCGTGCCTTCTCCTTCTCTCTGTCTGTCTGTCTTCTTTCTCTCTCTCTCTCTCTCTCTCTCTCTCTCTCTCTCTCTCTCTCTCTCTCTCTCTCTCTCTCTCTCTCCTCACTTCAAGGTCTCTTCAAGGTCTGACCAGTGCGTTGGGCTAATGCGTAGGTCAGACATCCGCTGAGTCGTAGCCACGAGACCCTCTCTTTCATTTGTCTCATCTTTGTTGTTAATTCATTTATCCATCAGCTTCAAACTATGCGTGGGGTGGTCTAAAAACTTAGCGGATACGGTGTAGCGTGTATGGACTAGTCCGCACGCAGTGACGCCTCACTGATGAAACTAAAACTGAAACTCTCTCTCACACGCACGCACACGCACACACACACACACACACACACACACACACACACACACACACACACGGGCATGTACATGCATGTGCTTGAACGTGAACGGTGCGCCCTTGATGAAGGAAAAAAAGAGAGAGAGAGAGAGAGAGAGAGAGAGAGAGAGAGAGAGAGAGAGGCCCATGATGAAGGGAAACAGAGAGAGAGAGAGAGTGCCCTCTCTCTCTCTCTCTCTCTCTCTCTCTCTCTCTCTCTCTCTCTCTCTCCAACACACACTGTTTCTCCCAACACGGCAGCTGCTATGATCCTCTCCACCCTGCCCCTCACACCCCTCCACCTCCCCCACCCACCCACCGCCCAATTTCCCCCCCCCCCCTCCCCCGCCAAACCAGCGTCGGCAACAGGACAACAGAACATCACGGCCTTTCAACAACACAATAGCGGTCAGCGTGAGTTTCACAGCCATTACTCTACTGGTGGCCCCTACCATTGTCCACCCCTGTCTCCGCCACTGGCACAGACAGAACCATTGGTCAGCCGTTTGTCTGGCTGGATGCCTGCGGTCAGTGGTCACACCCCGTGGTCATCCATTACAGTTGGGGGTCCAACCGCCACACCTGTGGTTTAAATTGATTTGCTTGTAGGTCTCTCGCTACGGCTGTGGTCTCTCATTTCACCTGTGGCCACAAACTACACTTGTCTCTCACTACACCTGTGATCCCTCGCTACAACCTGTGATCCCTCGCTACACTTCTGGCTTACTGCTCGCTACACACATGGCCCACTCGCTATATCTGTAGCCTCTCGCTACACCAGTGGTCTTTAGCTACTACACACGAGGTCCCTCGCTACAGCTGAGGTCCCTTGCTACACCTGTGGCCCACACTGTGGTCTCTCGATACATCTGTAGCCTCCGGCTACACCTGTGGCCACACGCTACACCTGTGACAACTCGCGACAGCTGTAGCCTCTCTCGCTACACCTGTGGTCCCCTCGCTACACATGCGGTCCCTAGCTACACCCGTGGTCACTCACTACATATGTGTTCACTGATAACACAAGTTTATGGTCACCCACTGCACCTGTAGTCACCCATTACACCTGTGCCTTTACACCTATGGTCACCCATTACACCTGTGGCGGTTACACCTATGGTCACCCATTACACCTGTAGCCGTTACACCTATGGTCACCCATTACACCTGTGGCCTTTGCACTTATAGTCACCCATTACACCTGTGGCCTTTACACCTATGGTTTTCCATCACACCTGTAGTCAAACTATTACACCTGTGGCCTTTACACCTATGGTTTCCCATTACACCTATATTCACCCATTATACCTGTGGCCTTTATACCTATGATTACCCATTACACCTATGGTCACCCATTACACCTGTGAATTTACACCTATGATTACCCATTACACCTGTGGTCACCCATTACACCTGTGGCCTTTACACCTATGGTTTCCCATTACACCTATATTCACCCATTATACCTGTGGCCTTTACACCTATGATTACCCATTACACCTATGGTCACCCATTACACCTGTGGCCTTTACACCTATGGTCACCCATTACACCTGTGGCCTTTACACCTATAGTCATCCATTACACCTGTAGTCACCCATTACACCTGTGGCCTTTACACCTATGGTTTCCCATTACACCTACAATCACCCATACACACCTGTGGCCTTTACACCTATGATTACTAGTACACCTGTTGTCACCTATTACATCTGTGGCCTTTACACCTATGATTACCCATTACACCTGTGGCCTTTACACCTATGGTTTCCCCATTACACCTACAATCACCCATTACACCTGTGGCCTTTACACCTATGGTTACCATTACACCTATGGTCACCCATTACACCTGTGGCCTTTACACCTATGATTACCCATTATACCTGTAGCCTTTACACCTATGGTCACCCATTACACCTATAGTCACCCATTACACCTGTGGCCTTTACACCTATGGTTACACATTACACCTATAGCCACCCATT
>JADBJO010000517.1:141792-146792 GCA_016801955.1 Conus betulinus | reverse complement strand
AGATAATATGTGAATCTGTGTGTGTGAATTGTGCTTTCTGCGTGTGGCGTGCGTGCGTGCTTGCGTGCGTGCTGCGTGCATGTGCGTGCGTGCGCCGTGCGTGCGTTGCGTGTGTGTGTTGTGGGGTGTGTGTGTGTGTGTTGTGTGTGTGTTTGCGGATTGTGTCGTGTGTGTGTGCGTGCGCGCGCTCGTGCTCCTCTCTCTGCCTCTATGCTCTCTATCCTATCCACTGTCGTTTTCCCCCCTAACCCCTTCTCTGTCTCTCTCCCCTCTCTCCTCGCTCCGCATCTGTGATTTCTCACTCCTCATGTGTCCCTGTGTCGCCTCGCTCTTGTGTTCTATCTCAATGTGTGTAGTGTGTGTGTGTGGGTGTTGTGTGTGTGTGTGTGCTGTGTGTGTGTGTGGTGTGTGTGGAGTGAGCAGGTGAGCGTTGTCTACAGTTTACACCGAATATACTTGTCCAGGCAGAAAGAAATGAAACAATCATTGGATAGAGGGGGGAAGTACACACTAACTTATTTAACCACTGATCGCGATAATCACACGAGAGAGAGAGAATAAGAGAGATAGAGAGAGAGAGAGAGAAGAGAGAAGAGAGCGAGAGAGAGAGAGAGACGAGAGAGAGAGGGAGAGGAGAAGGGCATACAGACATACAACAGACAGACAGACAGACAGAGTAGTCCGCTGAATAAACAGGACCCCTATGCAAGGGTTCTACGACCATTGCATTCCTCTGAAGAAAACCCGAAACCAACCACATGAAAAGGAGCAGCGCTCGCTGGAGATCTGGCGCCTTAACACGAATGAACTGGTGTCTGGTTCCCTTTCCCATGAGCAGTCTGGCCTCAACCTGGGGTTTTTCGAACCATTCTGGCGTCGCGCGCGTCGCGCGGCCGCGCGCACACCGTGTGTGTTGGGTGTGTTTTTGTGGTGTCGCGCGTTGATCGCTATGTGTACGTGTAGGCTAGCCGTGTGCCGCGCAACCGCGCGCCGCAAAATCCAGTGTGGGTGCCGTCGCCGTGAGGGCCAGCCCTGAGAGAGTGAGAGAGGAATGCTAGATGTGTGTTTGTGTGTGGACCTCGTGCCACGGTGTGTTTTTGTGTGTTGTGCCTGTGCTGCTCGGATGTGATGAGACTGAGACGAGCGTGCGAAGACTGTGAAACAGTGCGTGAATGGCTGTGCGTGCTGTGCTTGTGGTGGTGTCGGCGTGTGTGTGTGTGTGTGTGTAGTGAGAGAGAGAGAGAGAGATTAGAGGAGAGAGAGAGAGAGAGATAGAGATAGAGCAGCAGTCTTAATAGGAGAACGAACGAACGTACCGAAACGAACAAATTTTAATTGCACAGAACATCGGAGCACAGACCACAATTCAAAGGATGTTGGGGTGCGGGCTAGAGAATGGGGAAGACCAATGGCTTAAGTGCACATGTGGAGGGTACACAATAATGAAATCCAAAAATTCCCATACATCATGATTACGTTTTAACAACACTGAATACGTCCAATGCATCAAAAAGAATTCCAGATCAAAAGTATGTACAACGATATCTACGCCCAGATTCAACCCCTCAGAAAAAAGCGTATAGAGACAGAAACACACTCCTCAAAGTCAAAAAATTAAAACTTGACAAGGAGATGAAAACACAGGTGAACATTTTACAGAAGCATGTCATTTTAGTATCATTTTACATCTTAACACACGGCCTGAATACGTGTCTTCGACCATTTGCGTAGAAATATATCTTTTGAAAAAAAGGACAACAACGTCTCCGTTTATTATCCCGTGGAAAAAAGAATATTGTGGTGTGTAGTTGATGTGTGTGTGGTGTGTGTGGGGGGGAATTGTGTGGGTTGCTAGTGTGTGTGTGATGTTGTGTGTGGCCGTTTGGTAAGTAGCTGTGTATGCTGTGTGTGTTGTGTTTACCTGGTGGTGTTGTTTGTGTGTGTGGGTGTGTAAGTTGTGAAGAGTTGTGTGAGTGTTTTGTGTGTGTGTTTAACGGTGTGTGGAGTGTGATGTTGTGTGTGTGTGTGTGTGGTGTGAGAGCGAGAGATAGAGGAACAGAGAGAGAGAGCGAGAGAGAGAGGAGAGAGAGAGAGAGAGAGAAGCCTTAACGGCATTTTTCTAAACCAGATTTGCTGTTCAGGACCACACACACACACACAAGACACACCACAACACACACACAACACACACACACACAACACACACAGAGAGAGAGATACTGACGGATCACAGAGCAAGAGAGAGAGATGAGAGAGAGAGAGAGAGACAGACAACAGCACAGAGACCCATCAGACAGACAGACAGACAGATCAGGACAGACTGACGGAAACGGACAGACAGATCAGACCACGGACTCAGACAGACAACGACACATTGAGAGAGAGAGATAGATGCAGATGAGAGAGAGGAGGAGGAAGAGAGAGAGAGTAGGTAAAGAGATAGAAGAGCAGAGACCAGAACAGACAGACGACAGAAACATAGACAGAGACGAAGATGTATGCGGAGAGAGGTGAATGAACACATGTACGAAGAGAAGGAGAGAGACGAGAGAATAGAACAGAGAGCGAGAGATATAGGCGAGCTCGACAGAAAACAGAGACAGGTACATAAATTGGGCGGAGACGGTGAATAACGACGAGACCAGTGTTGTGGTTTCGCTGTGTGTGTTCTCGCAAGCTCGCTAATTGTGTGTGTTGTGTGTGTGTGTGCTGTGTGGTCTTTTGCAAAGAGAGGCATCGCAAGAGAGAAGAGATGATACCCGGAAAGAGAGAATAGAGAGGCAAGAGATAGACACGAGACATTGAGACATAGAAGACAGATAGAGAAGAGATAGGACGGAGAGGAACACAACACACCACCCACCACACACACACACCAACACACCACAGCACACCACACACAACACAACACGTACAAATTCTGTGCTTCCACACGAGCATCAAGACCCGAAAAACTGTCCATACTATTAGATACACCCCCAATAGGTACTGGTGTTGTTGCAGGTTATACCACTAATAGAAACGGTATCGCAAGTTTACACACCGTGACAGCTGATCAAGCTAGGGCTCCAGGAGACAAATGGAATAGGGACAATCTGGGGGGGGGAGGGGGGCGGTAGTGACTGAAACGTGTGGCGATATTGTTGTGTTGTGTGTGTGTGTGTGCTGTAGTAGTGTGTGTGTTTGATGTGGAGTGTGAGTGAGTAGGGAGGTTGAGGTGATGGAGAAAAAATGAGGAGGGGAGGGGTGATGGGAGAGGATAGAGTAGAGAGTCAAGAGTACCAAGTGATGAAGTCTCACTTCTCTTGAGGCATATTAAGTCAGCGGACCAAGCTCAAAGGATCCTTTTTTCTCTGCAGCTTGCTTAACGTTTGCGATAATAGGCTTTACTGTAGCGGTCCATTCAATCTGCCTGTCTGCCTGTGCTGTCTGTCTATCGAGTCCTGGCTGCCGTCTGTCTGTCTCTTTCTGCGTGAATATGTGGGCTGGGTCATCTGTAGTGTGTGGGTGTGTGTGTGTGTGGTGTGTGTGATGTAATGTGTAGTTTGTGTGTGAAGTGAGCGGAGGGATATCGACAGTAGAAAAACGAGAGGATAGTGCGCCAGCGTGCGCGGCCGGGGCGCGTGGTGTACATTATATATATATATATATATATATGTTGGGGGGGGGGTGTGTGAGGGTCGCGCGCGCGTGCGCACGGCGTGGCGGGCAACAACTTTGTAATTCTTTCAAATATGGTCTCCAGGGAGAGCGCAGGCTTAAAGCACGTTCAATGAATCTTGGGTCCTCGACTTTGAGTCATTCACTGAATGTCAACGACATTCTTTCCTCAGACTTCAAGCCAGCTCGCCAATGAACGCTTGGATCCGACCATCGAGTCATTCAACTGAATGTCAAGAACATCTTTCCGCTCTAAGGGAGATAACAGCTGCTACAGACAGGAATATTTTTGCCCGGGTGTAAAGCACGATGTAACGTAAAAAAAACTCTGTACGGACTAGAAAGAGTTACTTTCATAGTTTATTCACAACCTTTTTCCAAGACATGGAAAAAACGGAACGATGTCATGGTGGATAGTACTGTATAAGAAACGGTGAACTATTCTACGTAAAGATATCCTCGTTCGTTCGGATGTATGTGGGTTGTCGATCTGGAACAATAATACACAGTGGTTCAATTTTACTGGTATGTCAAATCTTGTGTAGTAATTAAAGTAATGTTAACAGATCCCGGAGCCGCTGTTTTATCCAGATCTACGCTAAAGGTCTATATCGACTTCAAATGGATGCGTTCTTGGATAATAATTCCACAATACCACCAAGTTCTTTAAAAAGATCGATGAAGCAGTCCGACGTTCCGCCCCTCCCCCCCCCCCCCACCCCCCCCACCCCCCATCCCCCCTCTCATCCCCACTCCATCAAATCTTCCTAATCTAACTGACTGATCCTGGGATCCGCCCTTCCATCAAGATACACACCGAAATATTGTTAGTCTTTAGAACATAATTATTTCCATCTTTTGAAGAAGTTTGGATAAAGTGAGTTCAGTATAGTAGAGTTTAGTTTGTTTTCACCGTAATTTTGTTAACAAACCTGGGTGCGAGCATAAAAGCTATGGCGGAGAAAATAATTTAAAAAAAAAAGGGGGGGGGGGGGGGAGATGGGAACCAACCAAACAACCTTCCCACCACCCCAGGGCAGCTAGGCCTCTACATTCTTGACAGCCAGTGAAGCGAGGAAGCGACGATCTCGTTCATAACACTCGACACGCCTCGGCTGTTGGAGAGTAAAGCGATTGATCATTCTCCTCTCGCCACTTGAGACGCTCCCGGGCTTTCGAGTTGTTTTTACTATTCTCTCACTGTACACTGTCATATTCTGGATTACACTGTCAGGCCGACTGTCCTGCTCCCACGGATGTTGTCAGTCCGTCTCCTCCTACGTACACTGTCGACAGACACTGTGTCATTCTGCCACGTAAACAGTGTCTTAGTCCCACGT
>JADBJO010000517.1:131792-134292 GCA_016801955.1 Conus betulinus | reverse complement strand
TACGGTATAGGGTAGAGGTTAATATAGGTGTGGGTAGAGGTAAGTATAGGTGCGGGTAGAGATAAATATACGTGCGGGTAGAGGTAAGTATAGGTACAGATAGAGATAAGTATAGGTGCGGGTAGAGGTAAGTATAAGTGCAGGTAGAGGTAAATATAGATGCGGGTAGAGGTAGGTATAGGTGCGGGTAGAGGTAGGTATAGATACGGATAGAGGTAAGTATAGGTGAGAAGGAGGCGGAGATTACGTTAAGGTGGAAGTGGATCGGGAGAAGAGATCACACACACACACACACACACACACACACACACACACGCGCGCGCGCGCGCGCGCGCGCGCACGCACGCACGCACGCACGCACACACAGAGAGGCAGACAGACAGACAGACAGACAAACAGACAGACAGATCGAGACAAACAGACAGACAGACAGGACACAGAGAGCTATACAGACAAGAAGAGAACGCAGACGGACCATGACTAATCTGATTACTTCCTCAAGCATGTCGGCGGTTATTTGGGTGAACAACAACGCAAGTAGGCGAACAGCATGAAGAGCGAGGATTAATTAAGAAGAAGGGAGCCGGGGTACAATAACAGCAAGCACTGCCTGCAATTCATACACTAAGAGTACTGACGTACGTGTTCAATCAGTCACTCCTTGCTGCTGCCTAGTGCCAGCCAGCCCAGTCAGCAGAATACTCTCATTTTGCTTTGCTTGCCTGCAGATCAGTGCCAGAAATTGCACGTGTCACCAGCAGTAGATTACAGTTACCTGTACATAAGAGCACAGCACATGACTGTTGGCTTGCGTTCCCACAGCCCTGGGAATGTGCGAATCTTGTTTGTCATATTACCTCTGTCTGTCTGTCTGTCTGTCTGTCTGTCTGTCTCTCTCTCTCTCTCTCTCTCTCTCTCTCTCTCTCTCTCTCTCTCTCTCTCTCTAACCCTGATACGTATACATCTTGTTCGCTACCCCCCCCCCCCCCCCCCTCTCTCCAAACCCTGCGTATGTACACGTCTTGTTTGCCAACCTCTCCCTCCCTCCCTCCTCCTCCTCCCCCCCCTCTCTCTCTCTGTCTGTCTTTCCAACCCTGCGTATGTACACGTCTTGTTTGCTACCCTCCCTCCCCCCCCCTCTCTCTCTCTCTCTCTCTCTCTCTCTCTCTCTTTCCAGCCCTGCTAATGTTGACGTCTTGTTTGCTATCCTCTCTCTCTCTCTCTCTCTCTCTCTCTCTCTCTCTCTCTCTGTGCCGCCTCCAGTTCCACCCTCTCCCCTCCCCTCCACCCTCACCCTCACCCATGTCTAGCGAAAGCATGGGCGAATTCAAATTGCATGCTCATTCAAGCGGAGAGCAGAGCTACGCAGTGCGTACAGTCATCATACCCATGTGCTACCAATAGTGCAGATCGAGCCGACGACCAATTGATCCGAGTCACTGGAGCGTGAAGCAGGTTAGCTAAAAAGCAAGAAAAGCACGAGGGACGTTTTAAACGGTCTTGCCTAAAATGAGACTATGGGGAATTCTCTATTTCAAAAGGCGTCATTGTCATTTTCTTTCAGAATTCATCAGAATTGCGGTGGAACCACTTTCCGACGACCTTAAGAGATCGTTATTTAATATATTGGTCGTTAAATGAACACAGCCTTTGGTAAAAGGTGATTTTGATTAAACAACAACAACAACAAAAAATTGAAATAATACTCCCACAAAAAAGGGAGGGAATTTTTGTTGTTTGGTGGTAACCTCTTTTTGACAAAACAGAAGAAACAGCGTTTCCTTAAAAACTTAAAAGGAGAAAATTGCGTCTTTGTTGAAGGATAAGGAAAAAAAAAAAAAAAAAAGCTCCCGAGAACTTAAAAGGAGGCCTCCTCTTTCTGGAAGTTAATCTAGTACATGTACCGACAAAAGAGGAAGAGGAAGGGGGGGGGGGGGGGGGGGGGGGGGGGGAGTTTCTCTTAAAAAACTTCAAGGATTGAATCAAATCTTTCTTGGCTGGGAACTTAATTAATCTAGCACTGACAGAGAGTATTAAAAGAAGGGGTCCTTCAAACTGAAAAGGAGAGAACTGAGTATTTCTTGAGCAGTCAATCTCGTATCTACAGGCACAGAGCACCCCCCCCCCCTCCCCCATCCATCCCCAAGACAATAATGAATAGATATTAGAAGGGAGTATTTGTTGGATTTACCTCTAGTCTGGACACAGAGAAAAAATGCCCCCCAAAACTCAAAGTGAGATTCCTTGTTGGGCGGTAAATCTAGTCTCCACGAAGACAGAAATGTTCCCGAAAATCTCCAAGTGAGTCTTTGTAGGTCGATAGATCTGGTCAAAACATACATAAATTGCTCCTAAAAACCTCAAAGTGAGGATGTTTTTTGCTGGGAAGTAATCTTAGCTGGACAACGAGATTGCTCCCGTAACCTTAGAGAGAGAATCTTCACTGAAAGGTATATCTAATCTGGACAAAAAGATTGCTCCCGTAAACCTTAGAGAGAGA
>JADBJO010000517.1:111792-124292 GCA_016801955.1 Conus betulinus | reverse complement strand
CAGAGAGAGAGAGTGTGTGTGTGTGCTGCGTGTGCTTGCTGGCTTAGCCTAGCGAATGCTGTTGGCTGTAGACTGCTTCAACGCTTGGCTTGGCTCGCTTCGCGCTCCCCCCCCCCCCCCCCCCCCTCCCTCCCTCCCTCTCTCTCTCTCTCTCTCTCTCTCTCTCTCTCTCTCTCCACACACACACACACACACACACCGAAGTTCGTATGGTTGGTGAAGACCATAAAAACGGCCGCTTCTCTCTCCATGCCACCGTGCCAAGAAGAAAGTATGGTACTCACTGTCTTTAAAAGGAGATTTTCAACTTCCCTTGGTTCCTTTTTGAATTAATTTAATCTCCCACCCCACCCCACCCCACCCCCCCCACCACCACCTTTTACCCTCTTTTTCTTCTTCTCTTTTTTTTTTTTTTTTTTTTTTTCCTTATGAAAATCCCTGCTCTATACCCGCAAAAATCCGAAATGGATGTGTCAGCTTGCTGTTAAGCTATTGCAAAGTGCTAGCAAATGTACAACTGTATCTGGGATTTAAAATTAATCGTGGAGGTTCGAAGTTAATCTGCCTTTTAATTTTTTTTTTAAACAAAACGATGCCTTGCTACAAAACGGAAGTCGTTAATCATAATCAAAGGGGAATAACTCTTGGTCCAAAGTAGAGTCCTTACAATATCATTCATGTTACATCAAATAAAATGTCATTGCATTCAGCGTCGCTGGCGGTGTACAGTTAGAACATGAAAGTATTAAAACAGGGGCTGTCCTTTAAAGACAGGTTCCCGAAGCAAGGATGGCGACGAGTGAAGATGGGTGAAAGGGTGGCCCCAAGCCACAGTTAGGGTTTTGCTCTCTAACACTATTATAATCCGTGCAAGCGCTTGGAGGCCTTCCATAAATTTGAGCTAGCATTTAAAGTTAAACTGATCATGGATCTAAAGAAAAACTCTCCACTAATCATTTCCCTTGCTTTGTGGGATTTTCTCTTATGAAATCACACTCTTCAAATACATGACCTTCCCCTTAGTTGACGTCACATTTCAGGCCTTTGCACTCACCAGTGACCCTAACTTCGCGCCAGCTCAAAGCGCCCAAATAGTTCTATTTGTTTGAGTTTAATGTTTGCTTGGAACCACCTCGCTTGTACCTTGATGGCCATATGAAAGAACATGAGGAGAATCAACTTTCAGACGCAATAATAAAAATAAAAATCTCTAAAACAAACTAACCTCTCCAGCCTTGGCGCATTAATTTTTGGTGTGCAGCCGTGGGTGGAGGAAGGGAGGAGGTAAAAAAAAAAAGAGGAAGAGGAGACAGGAGGGATGGATGAGCGCCTGGGGAGAGGGAGGGGGAAAGGGAGCAGGGCAAAAGGGTGCTGCACGTAGCAGTGGTGTATACTGTTTAGTGTCAAGGCCAGGGCACTGTTGCTGTCTTGACCAGTGACAGGTGGAAAAAGGAGGAGAGGAAAAAAAAAAAAACATAAAAAAGAAAGAAAAAGACAACCCGATGCACCCTGTTCTGGCCGTGAGCTGCATTCCGTTTTTCTTTTTTTTTTTTTTTTTTTTTTTTTTTTATCCCCTTTTTTTCAATATTCTCTTGATGCTATGATCCCCCCCCCCTCCTCCCCCCCCCCCCCCCCCCCCACACACACACACACACACACACACTTGCCACTCTTTTTTTGAATCTCGAAACACAACCCTTCCTAGGCTTCGTCCAGGGAGCAATGGTCATTATTGTCAGGCTGTCTGGAGGCACACCAGTAGAGGAGGCACCGCGCTACTGCTTGGTCACTTCGGTGGGGACTAGTGCTACGTACAGGTCTAGTGCCTTTTTCTGATCCAACGGTGTCGCCAGATGAGAATGAATGACCAGTTGTGCCCGCAGGGAGCTGTCACATGTAGTCAAAATGAAAGTGACCTGGCGGAAACCAACGACGTTGGCACGTACGCATCCAAGGCATGGCTAAAGCGAAGACGTCGGAACTGAGGTCGCCAGGAGAACTAACGAAAAGGGCCACAAGACTGGCAACGTTTTTTTTTTTTTTATGAAGATGAGAGAAGTTGAGGAAGATCAAGATGGCGGGGGGGGGGGGGGGGGGGGGGGGGGGGGGGGGGGGGAAGGGAGTATGGATTTCTGTTCCAATCTGGGAGTATACGAGAGAAGAGTACTATATGCTTGCTTCCTATATCCCAGTGTCAGTCAGTCCTTAGAGATAAAGAAACCCTCAGTCAACAACTTTCAGTAACACTCAAGGTGGTCGCGCGCGCGCGCACACACACACACACACACACACACACACACACACACACACACACACACATACACACAAACGCGCGCGCGCGCGCGCGCGCGCGCGCGAGAGAGAGAGAGAGAGAGAGAGAGAGAGTTCAGACTTGTACTCTTATTCAGTAAGACCATCGGCCCATTTGAAGGGGACTGAGCACAACCATTTACACTATAATTAAGAAGCAAACAATTTATCAGGAAACAAATCAACCAAACAACCAAACAAGAACAGCAACTAACACGTCACCATTTCTCAGATCTTAGACGCCTTAAGCAAAAACATATGTAAATTCCTAATGAGTGTATAACTATGAGAGCAAAGTAGTAACTGTAAATGAAAAGTACATGGGCGCCTGTAATATTTCTGTGGGATACATTTTTGTCCAGTATATTTTAAAACTGGGCAAGTGAACATAAATGTATTTCATTTTCTTCATCTTGCATGTACAATGGACATACTACGTAATTTTGTTTGTGTTGTCTGTATCGTAAGAAATGAGTCCTAATTTCATAAACACCAACTCTATATTCAGCAATTGATCTTTCAAATACATGTCAAAATCGAATTTCAAATAAGGCTGAATACAATAAAAACTAGAACAGTTTCTGTACAAATTGTATCGTTTACTAGTTTGGATATGATCGTCCCACATTTGCCATCTAGTCAATCAACCTTTTCTTTTAAAAAAAAAAACACAAATAAACTGATTTTGATTTCCAATACCTTGAGCCAGCCAAACATCTCCATATCCGTGCTTACACAGAAAAAAGACAGACACATTATTGAAACCCAGTTCGTTTTTTCCATTTAAATCAAATTCGAATAACATTTCATAAGACTTACGAGGCAACCTACCATGATCCATTTGTAAAAGCTTTAAGCAATACCGAACACATCTAACGGCTGAAGTAATGAACAATTGGTATCAATTAGATTCCCCATAAATCAAATCATTAGAGATACGCCTGTCGAGACTAGAAAGTTCTTCAGAGCCAATAAATGTACCGCCTCACAATGAACAACGGCATTTTTTTTTTTTTTTTTTTTTGCTGCTGTCCCAACTTCTGCGCCACCTCAGAGGCAGTGCACCCACGCCGCTCATTCCGACATCCCGTCCACAGCCACAGCCCGGCTGATCCCGCCGCAGCCCCGCCACCGGCAATCCACAGGGAGCAGTCAATGTCAAGTCGTCAAGAGGCAACCCACCGGAGGAGACACTGCACTGCTGCCGAGTCACTTCGGTGGTGTTCAGTGGCGCCTGTTCTGATCTAACATACGCAGGACACCACCTACTAAGCCCCCTACTGACGACAATAATTGCTTAGTCGCGGAGCCGGCGTGAGTGAGCTCTCCCCCTCCGGAGGGCGCCACCACGTCCGTCCAACGACAGCCCCAATGAACTCGCCGATACCGGTGACCCCGACGGAAGCAAACCAAGGCCACAGACGTGGAGAGAACATCGAAATTGAGGTCACCATGAGAGCAGGGCATGAAGGGCCACAGAACCTGAGACATTTTTTTTTTTTTTTTTTTAATGCTGATCGATGAGAATGGGGATGATTAAGATGATGCTACTGATTTCCATTTCGCTCTGAGACTACATGACAGGGCTGTACTCTACGCTTCCTTTCATAATATATCCCGAAGTCACCCAGCCCGAGAAATACAGGCACCTGCAGTGTTGGTCAGGAAATTAGAGCAACACTCTCAGAAACGCATCCATAAGTGGGGATACTCGACTGTGTGGTCCCAGTCTTCCCAACTGAGTCCGCAGCAAACTCAACTCTGGGTAGGAGCCGGTCAGGGCAGAAAAACCCTCATGACTCTGATGGGATTCGAACCCACGACCTCCCAGCCGGGAGTCCGCGACGCTAACCACTTCGCCACGGCGGCTGGTTGAACAACGGCATTATCTAAAACCCGAATTTCAGTCTCATACATCAAAATAGGCTGTATGTGGGGATCGAATATTTTCAAAAATAACTCAAGTGAATTATTACTTAAAAGCATGCACTCTTTTAACTACGCACATCAACACATTCTTTGCTCCACATGGAAGATCTTTGCAAGCAAAGCTAAAACTTAGGCGTGGAGAGAAGTAGATCCGCAAGTATCCTTAAAACACAGTCAGCACAGGTATATTAAGTCCATCATACATCCGTCTCTCCCCCGCCGACAAATCACCTCCCGTTCCAAATACCACAGTCTTGCTTTTATTCCTGTTCACTTTCAACTCTAATGAGGAGGCAGCCCTTTTCAGATTATTCAGCTGACGTTGTGAGGCAGCTGTCGTTTCTGAAACCAAAACGATGTCATCTGCTAATACTAGGACAAAATAATTCTAACACATCATCTGGAGTGAGAGAGAGAGAGAGAGAGAGAGAGAGAGAGAGAGAGAGAGAGAGAGAGAGAGAGAGAGAGGCAGGCACACATGAAAATGAACAAACAATATAGCTAGCAGTCTCCAGCAACTCGGGTGATCTGTTGAAGGCTATTTTTTTTTTTTTTTACCCTAAAGGCAGAAAGGAATCAAAGATATGTGTGGATCATCGCATCGGAAACCCCCGCGCGCACGCACGCATGCTTGCACGCACGCACGCTTAAACGCACGCACGCACGCACACACGACGCCCGCCCGCACGCACGCACACACACACACACACACACATGAGCACGTGCGCACGCGCTAACAGTGAGCGATTCATACAGATTCTGTGCGAGTGCATGAGAGAGAGAGAGAGAGAGAGAGAGAGAGAGAGGAGAGAGAGAGAGAGAGAGAGAGAGAGAGAGAGAGCATACGCGGTGTGTGTGTGTGTGTGTGTGTGTGTGTGTGTGTGTTGTGTGTGTGTGTGCGCGAGCGCGCGTGAGCATGCGCACGTGCGCTCGTGCGTGTGCATGTGTGTGTGTGTGAATGCATGCTTGCGCGCGCGCGCGCGTTTGTGTATGTATGTGCGTTTTGCGCGCGCGCGCCCCCGTGCATCTGTGCGCGTGCGTGCGTGTGTGTGAGGAAGGAAGAGGGCAGGGGTTGGTTAGCTATACTACAAATGAATAGATGCAGTGAGAAAATTACTGATATACATACTGGCAATAGCACGCGTGCACGAATACACACACGCACAAGCACAACACACACACACACACACACATACGCTCACGCGCACACACACACACACGCGCGCGCGCGCGCGCACACACACACACACACACACATTTTTAAACACGCACACACGCCAGCGCGCGGGCAGGCAGAGAGACGGACTTCAAGACAGAGTCCGCAAAACTGGTCATCGGGGCATGAAACGCACGTGAAATAAGTGCTTGTGGGTGTTTGTCCTGTCGCGTGATTTTCCGTCGTCCAATCAGCGTTTGCTTTTATGAACTCAGGACAAAATCTCTTCAGTTCAACGTCAGGGGACTGCGCCATTTTGCAATGCTTGCGGGTCTGGACCGGAACGGTAAGTGAGGGAGTGATTTTTTTTTTCATCGTGCTTTTTTTGAGGTAGTACATAAACTAACCATCATTTTTTTTCTGCACCCTACTTTTCAGCCACCCCAACCCCCCAATTCAAACCACTTTCAGATAACTGTCCTTTCAAAGAGAACCTTTTTCCCCGGTGAAATACAAGATCGAAGTTGTTGAAAAATTCGGACTTGTCTGTTTTACTAGGCACGCCAGTGTGTTTCTGATCAGAGGTATGTTCTTTATACACCCCCCTCCTTCTCTCCCACACAAGTGCTTCCTTACTTACAGGTATTTGAGGCCGGAGGTAGGCCTACTCTTGTTAAAGTGTTATGGCATCCCAGCTGTTCATGATATTTGGCAAGAAACTTCGAAGCGTTGGTGCGGAAGGGGGGTGCGAAAGGAAATATGTCCCTTATAAAATTCGGTCTGATTTTTTTTATGAAAAGTTAACATGTATCGTATCATATCGGTTGGCATATTAGGCATTTACAGTCTATAGCCTGCGCAGTTTGAGCAATTACATGATTTTAGCGAGAACTATTTTGGTCTTATTCTCGCACTTTTATAAAGCACATGACGGAAAGAAATATTTGAAGGCGAATTGGTGTCGAAAGTAAGGGTCCACTGAACTTGATGTTTGCGGGGAAAGAAGAAGGGGGGGGGGGGGGGGGGGGGGGGGGGGTACCGTAAGGGGGGGTAAGGTGTGAATGTGTGACCTCTAGGACTCTTAGAAAACCGGGACAAATGCTTACATACTGGTTCGTCTTATCTCTGGTCATCTCAGGTTGGCAGAATTAACCCTGCCCTAACCCCCCCTCCCCCCTCGTTTTTATTTTTTTTATTTTTTTTGCTTTACCCGCACGCACCTCTCCATACAGCAGTAAAAATGTTCAAATTTTGATGATAAAAATCGAGGAGCGTTAACCTCTGTTTTTGTGGTGTATTTTCACAAACGTGAATAAACACATTTTTCTCCTACGAACCTGGAGATCGGTTAGAAGCGTTATCCTTATTATCGGCCCTAGCCCATTCCGTTAGGTTCACTCTTGCACATCCCCCATCCTCTCTCCACCCCCGCATCCTCGCTTCACCTTGACTACCTTCACTCGGTTTAAATCTGTGGTAAATTCAACCTCCCCCCACGCCCTCGATTCCCCGGTACCCATAGCCAACCCTTTCACACATAGTTCTGACCCACTACCCCTCCAACCCTCGCTCCTCCCATCCTGCCCCCCCCCCGCACATTTTTAGTTTAATCGAGCGAGATAGGAGAGAGATTAGAAAAGTTTTTTTCCCGTCCCTGACCCCCCCCCCCCCCCCCCCCCTCCCTTTCGTACCCCTGTTTTGTACATGAGCTGCTTTCTGTCAGGTCGAGGTCCGTTTTGTTGCAGAAAGTCCTAAAATGCACCGGAGGATATTCAGTGCTCTTAGATTTAAGTAGGTCAGCTTTAAACGAAAAGAAAACGTCTCGGTGAAAACGCAGACACGAAAGAAAATCTTTCCAAGATTTAATTTTCTGTTTGTCTTAACTACATAACTTGCCTACGTACCTATTATCAACGCTATCAGTATTATTTACCAATCGATCGAATAGCAGCTATCTACATGTCAATCATTATTATTCTGATACTGCCCGCTGCTTATTTCTTCATAGCATTTTCTCATTTCCGGATTCTACTCATTACTGACTGCCCTGGCAGACCTCTAGATGTTTTTTGCCGTTGACCCGGAGGTGGTAAGTTGTTTTATGAGCAGACTAACCAGGAAAAAAGGCCCGCCATGAGTTCATCCAGGAGTCGTAAATCGACACCATGTAGGCGTAACGCTTGGTTTTGTTCATAAATTGATTTTGATGTTCTCCAATTTTCTTTTTTTTTTTAAGCAGCGTTTAACGCTGTCTCTCGCCCCATTCACTTTTTCACCTTTTATTCAAGGAGATTGCGAAGTTTTTGTCATAGTGATAGGATTGCTTGCGTGCACTTGTTTTCTCTCACTCACGTGTTTGATCAGTATTAAAAAAAAACAAACAAAAAACGACTGATAGCTAGACAGATATATATACATATAAAAACAGATAGGCTGAAACAAGAGAGAGAGAGAGAGAGAGAGAGAGAGAGAGAGAGTATTGGTGTGCAGACTGATAAAATGTTTGAAGTAATGCGTTCAGTCTCTTGAAACGATTTGTGTGAAGAAGATCGGCAATGCGCCCTAACTTGACGTAATGAAACCGGAACGTTCGGGCAACTTGTAACAATGTGTATTATGCATAAAGCAACTTTACATGGTGCGTGTACAGTAGTCACGACGGTAAATGTACGCAATGCAGGGCTCCCTGTGGCCGATTTGCTGGTATTAAGTTCCTGAAATCTTGAGGATTGTAGGACTCTGGAAGATTTTAGACTCAGATTTTAGAAATTTTCACAAATGTATTTCTCAGACGTTACAACAGAAACGAAAGCAAAGCATGCACACAATGATACTTGACAATGTGTCTTCTTTAGATGATACAAAATGATGTATAAAACGAACGATACTGCCCGAAGAGGAATTGCTTTGAGCATTGTTGTCTGATGTTTAATACGTGTGAAGAAAATCATTAGTCGAACATTTAATGGTCTGTTTGCTATTGTATATCAAAAGTACGTTACTTAATGTTTTGTTTCGTGCGTTCATTTTTACTTCACCTTGCCTTAAATAACTAAAACATTGCGTAATTGTGAAGATCAGATGTTAAAATGTGGTTTACAACTACAGGACCCACAGAAATCCAGCATCAGTGGCGGCGGAAAACGGAGACCAGGACAACTGTACTCTGGGAATGAAGCTAAGTAGTCAATTCACTCTTCTTTTCATTCTTCATTCTCCTTCCTTCCTTTGAGAGTAGTGTGTCTGTTCTTTTAAACCGTCGGATGGACTGTCGTGGACTTGAATTGTTCTTGAATGAAGTTTAGTATCTGGTATCGGCGTGTTATTTCAGAATTATCATTGTCATTTTATAGCGCCTATCATCGATAAGAAATCAAGCTCTAAGCGTTCTACAGTCCACATTCGCAGTTACACGGTGGGTTTGCCTACCTGGGTGGAGTGCATTGAAGAGCGGTCTGCAGATGTTGATCATTCGTTTTTCCCGTCATTCAGGTGAACATCAGTCACTTGGACTTATTTCATTTTTTTTTTTAAAAACAAGGCTGAGTGTCTTTTTATCCCCACAGTTTCATCATGTCCACTGTGAGGCTTTGTGTAGTGTCTGCCCTCCCCTCCACAGTGCTTTGTGTCCTCTTTCTGTAAGGCATAATGACCCTTTTCCCCACCACGGGGTTTCGAGTCCTCTTTTGTGTGTTTGTTTTCATTTCCTACCCCCACTCATAGGTTTTGTGTCCTGTTTTCGTGCAATTTGGTGATCCCATCCCCCGCACCCTGCCCCCTCTCCTGCCCCCACGGGTTTCGTGCCCTCTCGGTGTCTCTTTACCTGAGAGCTTTGTGACTTCTTTCTGTAAGGTTCGGTTTCTCTCCCCCCCCCCCCCCCCCCCTCCTGTGGTTTTGTGTCTTATTTCTGCGGGGTTCAGTTTCTCTTTTTCCCCCTCCACACAGATTTCTTGTCCTCTTTTCTACAATGTTCTGCGTCTCTTTCCCCGTACAGGGTTTCGCGTCCTCATTCTACAAGATTCTGGGTCTGTCCCCCCCCAAATCCCTCCCTCACCTTCTCTCGGTTTCGTGTCATTTTTCTGTAAGAATCGATTTCTTCTTCTCCAGACGGTTGCGACCACCACCACCCCCTCCCCATTTGTATAAGGTTCAGTGTCTTTTCTTGGCCAATGATTTCGTGTCTTCCTTTAGGTTCGGTTTTGTTTCTTTGCGCCCATTCAGGGCTTCGTGCTCTTTCTACAAGGTTCGGGTGTCTTTTCCCCACCCTAACCCCACTTCTTTCTGTAAGGCATAGTATCTCCCCCTCCCAGGTTTTTGTGTCCTCTTTCTGGCTGATGACTTCTCCCCTCGCCCAACGCTTCCTTGTCCCCTTTCTGCAACAGGTCTGTCCCCCCCCCCCCCCCCCCCCCCGCCACACAAGCTTTCACGTCCTTTAATGGGCTTAGTGCCTTTTTTTTTCCAGAGGGTTTCATGTTCCCTTGCTGTAAGGTTAAGTTTCTTCCACCCCACCCGCTTCCAAGGTTTTGTCCCCTCTTTCAAAAAGTTTCGGTGTACCTTTACACCCAACAGGATCACAAGTTCTCTTTCAATAAGATTCAGTGTCTCCCCCCCCCCCCCCAGTCCCCCTGCCAAGCACTTCGTGTTTCGTTCTGCAAGATTCCCCCAATGCTTCATTCTATATAAGATTTTGTGTCTACCCTTCTTCCCCACAGGGTTTCATCTTTTTCAGTGGGGTTCGATGTGTCCTCCCCACCACCCCCCCAGGATTTCGTGTCCTCTCTTTCAAATTTCAGTGTCTCTCGCCCCTCCTCTTCCCCCCTCCCCCCTCCTTTCATGATTTCATGTCCTCTTTCTACAATATTCGGCGTTTCTTTACCCACAACAAGGTTTCTTGTATTCTACTTGTTCGTTGCTCTTTCCCACTATCATAGGGTTTCTTGTCCTCTTTCTACAAGGTTTAGAGTCTCTTTTCTCCCCACAGGGTTTTCGTGTCCTTTGCCGATCCCTCAACCCAACCTCAGGGTTTTTGTCCTTTGTTCGCCGATCCCTCAATCCAACCTTTGTTTTGCCGAGTGCTCCACCCTACCCCTGGGTTTTGTGTCCTTTGTTTCGATGTCTCCCTTACCTCTACCACTCTTTCACGGGGTGTCCTGTCCCTTTACAAGGTTTGGTGTCCCCTCGCGCCCTCCCCCCAAAGACGTCTGTGTCCTGTTCCTATGGGGCTTAGCGTCTTCCCCACCATCAGCTCTGAGGTCTTATCTCCAAAAAGACTTGGGATCTCTCCCTCGCCCCAAACGCACACGGGATTTCGTCTTTCTTCTCCAGAATTCTCGGTGTCTGTCCACACCCATTCCCCTCCATTTCTTAGTGTCTGCTTTCTACAAGGCTTAGTAACTCGCCCCCCTCTGCCCCGAGTTCGCATCTTTCTAGGTGGTCAGGTGTCTTCCCACCTCCCCCCACCCGCTTTAAGTTTCATGCTCTTTCAGTAAGGTTCTGTGTCTTTTCTGTCATAGAGTAGTTCGTGTCGCCTTTCCGTACGGTTCAGTTTCTCTGTTCATCTCACAATTTTGTGTCTTTCTACAAAGTTCTTCGACCTCCCCCCCTCCCCCCATGTCTTTCTGAAAGTTTCAGTGTCTCTCTCCCGCCTTCCATATCCTCGGGTTTCGTGTCATCTTTCAGTTAGTTCAGTGTAACATCCAACAGAGGTTATGTAGGTCCTCTTTCAGAAAGGTCCGGTGCCCTCCAACCCCCCAGCCACCCCGCACGCGCACGCTTTTGGTGTCTTTTTTTTTTGTGTCGTAAGGTTCAGCGTCTCTTCCTCCATTTTCCAAAGTTTGGTGTCTTAATTTCTGTAAGGTTAGGTATCTCTCCACTTCCCTATTCCTACAGGTTTTAATTTTCTCTTTCTATGATGTTCAGTGTCTCTCCTTCTCCCCCCACCTCCCCCACCCCAAGTGTTCGGTGTTTCTTTACCCACCTCAAGGGTTTTGTACTCTTTCTGTGTGTTTCTCTTTCCCTTCACACGTGGTTTGCTGTCTTAAGATTTAGTGTCCACCCTCCCCCCCCCCCCCCCACCTCGCGCTGCATTTTGAGTTCCATGTCCTCTTCGTATTAAGGTTCGATGTCTTTTTGCCCCACCCCACCCCCATGGGTTGCCCTCTTGTCTCTTTTTATGTCCTCTTTCTGCAAGACTCGGGGCCTTTTCCTTAAGATTTGATGTCTATTCCCTGCCATAGGGTTGATGTCCTTTTTAGAGATTCGGTGTACCCCACCCCTCTCCCAGGCTTTGTGTCCTCGTAGAATTGGCTTCGTTTTCTGTTTCCCGCCTCCCCTTCACACCCTCTCCCCCCCTCCCCCTCCCCTTCCACGGCTCCCGAAGTTTCGTTCATATTACACAGGGTCTCTTGTTCTTTTTCGCATCGGCATTTCGTGTCCTCTTAATGTAAGGTTCCTTGTCTGCGCCCCCCTCCCCCCCCCCCCCCCCCCCCCCCAGCCGAAAGACCAGTTTCGAGTCCAATTTCTATAAGGTTCTGTGTGTTCTTCCCCCCCCCCCCCCCCCCCCCCACACACACACCCTTTTCTTTTCCAACGGGGATTCGCCCTCTTCCAATGAGATTGGGTACCTCTTCCTCCCCTCCCATCCCCTTCCCTTCCCGCGCCCCCCCCGCCCCCCCCCCCCCCCCCCCCCCCCCCCCCAACGTTTTGTGTGCTCTTTCTAAGGTTCAGTATTTCTCTTCCCCCCTCCGCCTGCCCCTCTCACCTCCCTCCTCCCATGGATTCGTGTCCTCTTTCTATAATGTTCAGTGTCTCTTATCCCATCTTACGTTCACTTGTACTGTTAATTTTTTTTTTTTTTTGTCCATCCCCCCCTCCCCCCCCCCACGTTCTCTTTCTCTTTCTCCCTCCCCCCCCCACCTCTCTCTCTCTCTCGCTCTCTCTTTCTCGCGTCTCTTATATCTAAGAATCGTTCTTACTTCAGCCTGTGCAATTTCGTTTCCTCTTCGTGTCCCTTTTGTTGTCCCTCCACCCCTCCACCCCCTTGCCCACCCCCAGCGTTTCTTCTTCTCTTTCTACAGTTTTCGGTTATCTTTTTTCCCCTAGACAC
>JADBJO010000517.1:104292-106792 GCA_016801955.1 Conus betulinus | reverse complement strand
ACCACTTTCTACATGGTTAGGCGTTTCTTTTTCTCCTCCACAGGGTTTTCTGTTCCTTTCTAGTTGACATGCTCTTTTTCACTCGGAAAGGTTTTGTGTCCTCGTTCTGTGAGATTCTGAGCTGCCACCGCCGCCGCCGTGCCCCCCTCCCCATCCCCCCCCCCCCCTCCCCCCCCCTCCCCCTGCCTCTCAGGGTTTCGTATCCTCTTTTTTTCTTTTGTTTGACTTCCCTTTTCGCCAGGCTTCGTGTTCTCTTCTTTCAGGTTTTGAGCTTACCATCCCTCCACCACCCCCCCCCCCCACCCCTGACTTTTGTGTTACCTTTCAATAAGAATTGGTGCGCGCGCGCGCGCGCGCGCGCGCACACACACACACACACACACACACATAATCATTTGTCCTGTACGATTCGGTGTCTCTTCCCTCCGTCCGATAACCAATGTTTTGTGTACTTATTTTATAAGGGTCAGTGATTCTACCCCCACCTCCATCTCCACCCCACAGTGTTTCGTTTTTTCTCTCTATGAATTTCAGAGTCTCTCCATCCAACCCCTAGCTTTCAGGGTCTCTTTCGGTGTCTCTCCACTCTAGATCTAATGTCTTGTCCTACAGTGTTCGCTGTCTGTTTCGGCACCATAAGAAGTCTGGGGTTTTTTTGCCCGAGGTTCAGTGTCTTTCTTCTGCCCGCCCCACCCCCACCTCCCCGCCTTCCGGGGTTTTCGTGTCTCTCGATAACATTTGGTGTCTCTCTTCCATCTGCTGGGTTTCGTATCTTAAAAATATCCGTGTAACCCCCCCCCCCCCCCCCCCCCCCCTCCACCTTTGTTGCTTCCGATATCTTTCTTCAAAAGGTCAGTGTCCCCCTCAGCCCTCGCGCCTGCCCCCCCCCCCCCCCCCCTTCTCCAAGGGTTTCATGACCTCTTTTTTTTGCTCTCATCTATTCATTCCTTACTTTACTCCCTAAGAAGAAGAGTCTAGGGTTCGAATCATTGGGAAATCAAATCTCACCTTCAGGACCAGCCACCACATTCAGATCAGTTTGACCCTTTTTCTCTCTTCTTTCTTACAGTTTGGTATTTGTTTGCCCTTAAAGGATTCCGTGTCCTCTTTGTATAACGTGCAGTGCATCTCTTTCCCCCCACGCCACCAGGGTTTCGTGTCTTCCTTCTACGAGTTTCATGTGCCTTCAAACTCCCCCTCCTCTCCCCCCAAGGTTTCGTCTCTTCCGTCGAAAAAGTTCGAAGTCTCTCCACCCCCCCCCCCCATCCCGTAGGGTTTCATATTCTCTTTACGTCAGGTTCTGGGTTCGGTCTTCTTTACTATAAGATTCGGTGCCCCCCCCCCCCCCCCCCCCAATCCACCCACTCATCCACCCAGGTTTGGAGTCTTTCTATAAAGGTTCGGTGTCTCTCCCCCTCCCCCCACCATCTGGGGTTTCCTGTCCTTTTTTCTACATGCGTTGTGCCCCCCTCCCCCCCCCCCCCCCCCCCCCCCCTCCTATTCTATTTCTAATAGGTTTGGTCAGCTCTCCTTTCCCCCACCCCTCCAGGGTTTGAGTCTTCATTTTGCGAGGGTCGGTGGCTCACCCTCCACCCTCTCCCACCTGGGGCTTTTCAGTCCTCTTTTGTACAAAGTTCGGTGTATTTCCATTCCTTTCTTTTGTAAGGTTAGCTTCCTCCTGCCCCCCCCCCCCCCCCCCCCCCCCCCCCACCTGCGGCTTTTAGTCCTTTTTGTATTTCCATTCCTTTTATAAGCTTAGCTTTATTCCTCCTCCCCCTCCGCAGCTTTTTACCCTCTTTTGTACAAAGTTCGCTATATTTCCATTTCTTTCTTTTACCAGGTTAGCTCTATTCCTCCTCCTGCTCCCACCTCTGGCTTTGTAGTCCTCTTTTGTTCAAAGTTCGGTGTATTTCCATTCCTTTCTTTTATAAGGTTAGCTCTGTTCCCCCCCGAATTTGGAGTCCTCTTTAAGATTCGTCGCCACTACCCCCCCCCCCCCCCCCCCCCCCCCCCCATCCCCGCATCTTCGCGTTTCAAGTCCTTTTTCTACAAGATTTCGGTGCCCAATCCCCCCTACCCCTTCAGTTTTGGGTTTCGTGTCATTTTACAAGGCTCACTGTTCCCCCCCCCCCCCCCCCCCCCCCCCCCCCCTCGTCGAAGGTTCGCGATCTCTTAACTTCCAAATGGCTTTGTGTCCTCTTCCTGTAAGGTTCAATGCCTTCCATGCCCCCTCCCTACTCCACAGTTTTGTGTTCTATGTTCTCCTCCTTTAGTGTCTTTCTCCCACCACGTCCAAAGACTTTTGTGTTCTTTTCATATGGATGAGTTTTCTTCCCTTTTCATTCATTCGTTTTCTCTCCTCTTTCACACAGTGTTGTTTTCCTTTCAGCGTGTTTTGTATTTGCTAGTTTAGTTTCTCATAGGATTTACTGTCTTTTTAAGGGTTAGCGTCGTTCTTTCAAGTTTACTTTTCGCCCGTTCACTGGCTTAAGTGTCGTCC
>JADBJO010000517.1:69292-101792 GCA_016801955.1 Conus betulinus | reverse complement strand
CCTTCATTCAAAGCGTTCAGTATTTTCTTCATTTTACAGCTTTTTGTGTATTCTTTCCCAGGGTTAGTGCTCCGTTCATTCGAAGTGTTCAGTATTTTCTTCATTTTATAGCTTCTTGTGTATTCTTTCCCAGGGTTAGTGTCCCCTTCATTCACAAGTGTGTCTTATTTCTCGAGGTTTAGAATTGTTCTTTCTGCAGAGTCATTCTTTCACGTGACCAGCATGTGTGCTCTAGGTCGTCATGTCGGTCTTCTGTGGAACAAGGATACATCACGCAGTGTACCGGAGGGAGTATATTCTGGAGGGCGTGAACGATTGACTCGAAGCTCTGCAGCATGGTACATGAGTCAGTGATCTGGAACATGGACGCGTGTTTTCGGATAAACTGAGTCTGGCTGCAACGCTGTTGAGGATGGTTTGGTCCTCCCGAAAAATGTTTCCTAGTGCGCACCTGGTACCTCCTGATATGAGTATCCGTTAATCCACAGAAAGTCTGACATGATAATCACGAGTCAACACGTGGATTCTTCCATAGGTCTTTCTTCCATAGAATGTCGTCCATCAAATAAAGTGTTCTCCGTTCATAGGATTCAGTTCAGTATCATCTAGTTTAAGATTCTTTTATGGTTTTGAGGGATTAGTGTCTTTCTTTCCATATGATTACTGTGTCCTCATTTCACAGACGTTAGCGTTCTCTTTCCGTTCGATGTGGTTTCATGTTTTCGTAGGCCCTTTTATAGAGTTTAATGTCATCCTTTATACAGTTTAGTGTTCCGTTTTTCAAGGGGTTAATGTGATCTTCTGAAGGATCTAGTGTCTTTTTTCTATCGGATTTAGTATTCATACGGTTTGGTGTCATCTTATTACAGGACTTGGTGTGATAAGCTCCAAGCAGAAGGGACGTCCTCGAATCAACACAGCCATGAGGTCAGTGCCCGAACTGCGCGAACGCTTCGTCAGAGCCATTGTCAAGGTCCTAAAGGACTGCCCGACAAACAGCGCTTCATCACCGTGGAACCACATCCGCGATGCCACCTACCAGTCCGCCTTGCGCACCTACGGGAACAAAGTGAGGAGGAATGAAGAACTCTCTACTCTTATACAAGTGATTTTTTCTGGTTCTTCTATCACTCCTGTCATAAAGTAGTACGATGATTCTCCTTTAGATGACCTGCCGAATTCAGATGTCATTTATTTTCAAGAGATGAAACTTTTTTTGTACATGGTGCAAAGAGAACTGTCTAGATTTGAATGTAAGACGGAGATGGTAATTGATTTTCGAAGAAAAACCCAGCTCCTGTCCCTGACTTGTATATCGACAACATCAGAGTGGAATGTGTAAGTGAATATAAGTATCTTGATACTATTTTAGATGATAAAGCAAGCAAATGTTCAATTTATCTACAAAAAATGTCAATCTAGAATATGCTGTCTTCAGAAACTTCGGTCTCTTGCTGTTTAAAAGGACATCTGAAATATTTTTTTTGTTGTTTTGTAAAATCAGTGTTCTTCTTTGGCTTTAATACTGGTTTGGAAATCTTTGCGTGAAAAATAAAAACATTTTAAACAGTTGTGAATTCATATGGAAAGATTATTGGCAAAAAACAAGAACAGTTAGATAAATTGTATGAATGTGTGTCACACAAAAAGCTGAACATTGCTTCCAATAGTTCTAATGTTCTTTCAAAAAAACTACTATGTTATACCATCTGGGCGAAAGATTCCAAATACCAAAATTCAAAACAAATATAACTAAAAACAGTTTCGTTCCCAATTCCATCAAACTTCTGAATCAAAAAACTGAACTTTCAAACAGATCCGGTTCTGAAAGCTTATTTGTATATATGTGTGTGTGCGTATATCAATCTGTGTGTGAGTGGGTGGACAGGTGGGTGTGATTTAAAATATAGATCCATAATATTTTCATGGCCACACTTAATTATTTCTCTTTGGAGGTAGTTAAGTCTTCTTGACTTTATTTGACTTGTGGAAGCAGCAATCGTGGAGATGGAGCCTTCCATTGCTGCTAAGCGAGCCGCACTTCTACATCACAAGAGAGCCCTCAAAGAAGACGCTGGCCGCACACCGAGAAGCTCGCAACAACGCCCAGCGGATCGCCCGCAGATCCGACAGTGAGTACTGGCTGAACCTGTGCCAGGGCATCCAGATCTCCGCCGACTGCAGCAACATCCGTGCCATGTGCGAAGGCCAGAAGAAAGCGTTCGGCCCTAGCACCATCAAGATCGCTCCTATAAAATCTACGTTGGGAAATGTCATCACCGACCGCAGCAAACAGATGGAGAGATGGACGGAGCACTATCAGGAGCTGTACTCGAAGGAGAACCTAGTCACCCACACAGCCATTGAGAACACCACCTCCCTGCCTGCTATGGAGGAGCTCGACGCCCCACCCAACTTTGAGGAGCTCGGCAAGGCCTTCGACTCGCTAGCCTGTGGTAAAGCTCTAGGTAGCGAAGACTTTCCGCTAGAAGTCGTCAAAGCCGGCAAGGAGAGTTTTCTCCTCGGTCACATCCATAAGCTTCTGCTGCAGTGTTGGAAGGGAACGTACTCCAGGATGTACGCGATGTAAAGATCATCACGCTGTACAAGAACAAAAGGAATTGCAGCGACTGCAATAACTATTGCGGACTATCCCTCCTCAGCATTGTTGGTAAAGCATTCACCCGTCGTCGTCCTCAGGCTACAGCAACTCGCCGAACGAGTGTAACCAGGGGCACAGAGCGACTACGGGGCTGCGAGATCGACGATCGACATAATGTTCTCCCTAAGACAGCTACAAGAGAAGTGCCGCGAACAGAGACGATCCTTGTTCATTCCTGCTTCAACCAAGGCGCTCGACTTGGTCACTGTCAGGCGTCTTCACCCTACTACATCGGATTGGATGCCCTCCCCCAAGCTTCTGAAGATCACGCCCTTTCATAAAACAGCATGAAGGGTACTGTCCAGTGTGATGGTTCATCATCGGACCCCTTCCTAATCAAGAGCGGGTGTCAAACGAGGGTGCGTGGTAACTCCGACACTCTAGGCGTTTTTTTTTTTCCCCATGCTGCTGCGCTACGCCTTCCGACAGACTGAAGACGGCATCTTCCTCCACACTAGAAGTGACAGAAGCTTCTTCAACCTGGCACGCCTCTGAGCACAGACGAAAATGCGGAGAGTCCTAACCAGGGAGATGATCTTCGCAGACGATGCTGCCCTCACTGCTCACACTGAGGAAGCGCTACAACGGCTCGTCATCTGCTTAACTGATGCTCACACCGTGTTCGGCCTCGCTATCAGCTTGAAGAAAACGGACATCATGGGCCAAGCCGTCAGTAGCACTCCCTGCATCTCCATCGGCGATCATACCCTCGAAGTGATCGATGACGACGTAACTTACCTGGGCTCTACCATCTCCAGCAACCTCTACCTGGACGCCGAGCTGAACGTGCGGATCGGCAAAGCAGTAACAACGATAGTCCGTCTAGCGAAGAGAGTCTGGGACAAAGCCATTCTAACATCAAACAAGATGAAAGTGTACCAAGCCTACGTGCTGAGCACTCTTCAATACGGAAGCGAAGCGTGGATCCTGTACCCTCGACAAGAATGCAGACCGAACGCCTTCCATCTGTGCTGCTCAGAAGACTCTAGGCATTACTTGGCAGGACTGCATCACTACCAAGGATGTCCAAGGCCCAGGCAAGGGTGCCTAGCATGTTCACCATGCTCCCAAATGACATGCTGTGCGGCGAGCTGGCTACAGGCTCAAGACCCGCAGGACGGCCCGCCCTATGCTACAAGGATGAATGAAAGCGCGACCTGAAGGCAGGCAGCCTCGACCCAGCAGACCTGGAGACAGCAGCTTCAGACCGGGTCAGCTGGCGGTCAACCATCAAGGCAGGCATCAAACAAGCAGAGCAGAGGAGAGCTAGTAGGAAGAACGGAGGCACCGCAAACGGCAAAGAGTTGCATCAGCACCCACAGACACTCGTGACCGAGACTTCACCTGCAGCAACTGCAACAGAGTCTGCCGCCGGAGTATCGGGCTCTTCAGCCACAACAAGCGCTGCAATTCCAGAATGGCGTAACGCCATTGTCTCTCGAAACAGACGGATGCCATCATCATTGTGTGTGATAAGGTATGAGGCCCTCTTCTCGTATTGGTTGGTATCCCTTTCTTTAAGAACATGTGGTCTTCTTTTCTAGGGTGCATGTACGGTTTAGGTGTTAATGTGTTCCATCCATAGAGTTTTATAGCCACTTCTGTCATAAGGTTTGCTTCTGTCCTCTTCCATCAGGTTTAGCATCCCCCTTCTCAAAGTTTAGCATTATCATCTTTCAAAGCATTAGAGACCTTTTTCATAGGGTTAATATAACTTGTCAAGGGGTTTTAGTCTTCGTCTACATTCACAGGATTTAGAGTATTCTTTTTTAAAGATTAAATGTCGTTCACTGGCTTTTAGTATCCTTTAATCTCGCTGTTCTTGAACTGAAGGCCTTGGTGTCTTCTTTGCCTGATATATTTTCTTCTTTCTCATGGTTAAGTGACCTCTTTTTTTTGCAGAATTTAATCTATGGCTTTTCTTACGCCAGACCAGAAAGGATGATCACCCTCCGAGACTTTATCAGCCTACCAGTGAACCCTTGTGCCATGTCTTCCAGGATAATTACCATCCTCACCAAAAACATGCAAGTCTCTGGCAGGGATTCACAAGAAACCTCCACCCAAGTGCTGTAGAGACAACTGACGGTGATGTAAGTGCAAATTCTTTGCTTTGAAGCAGTTCTTAAGCTGGTGTTTAACTGGAAAGCTTTGTTCATGCAAGGCAGATGGTAGACAGGTCCGTAGGTAGGCAGGCACAGTTACAATCATTTGTTTGATTTCAGGACTTTGAAGGATTTTTGCTTCATTTTCAAATCGACACTTGTAGTCCCATCTCCCCTTCTGATATGCGATGTTGAGTGGATCTCCAACTCTCCGTCTCCCTTCCCTCCCTCCCTCCATTCTCCACCCATTCTCCCCACACCGCCTCTCCGTGCCTTACACCTTCTTCCTGCTCCATCTTAACCGACTTCCTGAGAAATCTACAGGGAGCTCGGCTGTCGGCTCTACACGTAACTTTGCTGAGGAAAAATATTCTCACTTTTTTTTTTGTCAACCGACAGAACTTAACGGACCTCAAACACGTATCCCGGAAAAATAGGAACAGAGAAAAGGGGACAGAATTTGTCAAGAAATTCTGATAAACTGATTTCATTAACAGTGGAGAAATGAGATTTTCGTTGGAGGTGAGAGATGGAGAAATGAGGCGTGATGGAAGATCATGCTGAACCATGCGACAGGGGGATGCTCAAACTGATGAAAGAAGAGAGCGTATAAGCATTCTCAATTAAACGCGCGCGCGCGTGCGCGCGCGTACGCTCACACACACACACACACACACACACACACACACACACACACACACACACACACACACACACACACAATCTCCTCACAAGTACGCCTCCACCCCCACTCCACTACCGACACACGTGTGTACTCTTTTCTTTTTTTTCCTCCAAGTATAGAGATTTTGTGTGCATGCGGGTAGGTAAACAATATTTTTGGTAAAAAGGAAAGAAGCACATAATCTTTAAAAATCAAATTAGTTTAGTGAATTTTGTATTTGAGAAGCGTTTGCACAATGATTCAGTTAAATATTTGTTTACATCAACAGGGGCAAAGAACTCCTACATCAACGGCTGTGGAGGACGGAGACCAGGACGAGTGAACTCGGGGATTGCAGCTTAGCGCTAGGAAAGCTGGCGCTGTTATCTCATACTTACGTATTTTCCTCTTTTTTCTTATTCCTTTTCCTGCTCTTTTTCAGTGCTACGTTCCAGCTCTTTCATAGTATAGTTTTGTAGACCTAGAATCTTGCTTTAGAGTTGAGTACCTGGTTCTTAGGAGAGGTTCAGTGTGTTTCGGAGGTTTGTCTTCTTTTCCCGAGTATTCATTGTCTTCATTCAGTGTTCATTGTCTTTTTCAGTTTCTATGGTCTCCATGTAAAGGGCTTAGTGCCATCTTTGTCAGGGCTTATCGTCTCTTGATTAATAAAATTTAGCGCTTTCTCTCACCGGATTTTTTTGCGTCTTTCTAGCCTTTAGTTTCGGTTGTTCAAATGCTTGATACAGTTGCTCAGGTTTCTCGTGTCAGTGTTCTGTGCTACAAGGACACAAAGCAGGGGGTACCAGAGGAAATATTTTCTGGAAGAGCATGAATGGTTGACTCCGCAACGTAGCAGGTCTCCTACTCAAGGGATCTGAAACATGGACGCATGTTTTCAGATCATCAGAGACTGAGCTGCTAAAGTGTTAAGAAAGTCCGTAGAGCTCTTCCAGAAATATTCCCTAGTGCGCACCTGGTACCTCCTGATCCGAGTGGCCTTAAATACACAGAACCTCTGTGGCAGTGTCAACATGTGGAGCCTTTCATATTTTTTGCTGCCCTTCTTCAGTATATGGTTTGGTGTCATTTTTCAAATGGTATTTAGTGTTTTTCTTTTATGGACATTGATATGCTCTTGTTTAAAGTTCTTTCCTAGGGTTGAGCATCCTTTGTAAGAAGCGAGTATTGTCCTGCTGGACGGCCTGGCTTCCTCAGTTCACAGACTTTACTTGTCTCTCTCCCCTAAGGTTTTGTCTCCTTTTCTCATAGCAGTTAGTCACGTTCTTTTTTACAGTGTAGTTTTGTGTTTTTGTAGGGTTTGCCGTCTCTTTCCCAGAGGTTAGTGTGATTTCATATGTTAATTTCCTGGGCTTAGTTTCTTCTCGCAAGTTTAGGGTGCTCCTTTTATGTAGTTCAGTGTCCTTTAAGTTTTAATGGTCTCAGTTTATACTTTTTTCCCAAATAAGTTTGCTTCTTTCCTCTTTAGGATTTACAGTCCTTTTTTGTCATCATGCTTGATTTCTTCCTCTTTCGTTGCTGTTGATGTCCGCCTCTCATATAGTTTGGTGTAATCTTTCAGAGTGACGGAGTCCTTTTTCCTAAGGTTGATTTATCTTTTTAGGGGGCATATGCTTCATTCACAGGGCTTTTTGGATTATTGTGTTCCCAGTGTGTATGAACTTTTTCCTGGGCTTTAGTGTCTTCCTAAGATTTAGTGTCCTCATTCTCACGGTTGAGCGATTTTTCCTTCGTCTGAACTTTTTTTCTTTAGCTAGATCATAAATGGTGATCACTCATCGGGAATCGGAACCAGTCTATCTGAGGACCATTGCACTACGTCTTCCCAGTACAATTACCATCCCCAACAAGGGCATGCAAATCTTTTGAGTCTGGATATTACAAAGGCTGTCACCGTGTTCCAGAGCAGCAGCACTAGAAACTTTCATGGTAAGTTTCCCCAGGGGATGCTGGTAGATACTCGACATTATCTTGTTAGAAATTGACAAAATCACCAGTTTTCTTCAGGCCTTGAATAGGACATTGGCAGAAAGTTGGAAGGTTGCCCTTAGCCCTTCAGCCAGCGCGGGCGAGTGGAGTAGACGGCACAGCATGTCCTACAAGAATGCCCAAGCCATACTGACCTGAGAGACTGACAGTACCCGGCCAGAGGGGTGGTGATGTGCCGGTGGATACGTGGGTGCCTTCGGATTGTCCAAAGGACGCCTTGATTCCTCTGACGGGTCTGCTAGTGAGACGGCGACCGAGAAGAATCGTCCAAGGTTTCAGCCCGGACTGCTCTAAGTGCAACGCTGCCTCCAGTGGTAAAGTCAAATAGTTTATTTTAGAACAGTTACGTTATCAGTGGATCACGTGATAAGGGAAGGAAGAGTTTGCAACGTTGAAATCGTTCTATTTCAAAAACGGTGCAACAAACGTTTAATAGATATTAAAATGGGAATTTGCCTGGCTCCAAGCTTCCATTTTCCCCATTTTCTGTTGAGAGTGTCGGCGTTCTGTATTTCACAGAACAAACCTTTCTATTGAAATGGTGTGACATACTTTAGGGAACCGCGGTAACATGTTTTTCTCTCCCCTCCCCCATCCTCCTCTTGCTGCCCCTCTCATCGAATCGCCTCGCACCACCACCATGTGTATGCAGGTACACACACGCACACATATACACACACACGCTTTGAAAAACCGTTTACTTCTGTTCTCTTCTCGTGAAATGAACCATGACTGTGGTTTCAGACCTTCCATTGGAATCGTTAGCACTCTCGACGTTGGACAGGAGCTGTCTGGGGCCAAAATCTCCCACCACTAAAGGCCTCTGATAGGATTCGACCCTCCCACTCCATGGCCGTGCGTCCGAGACGCCGACTGCTGCACCATGACGACTGTCGGTTACACGAAGCTTTTCAAAGATTTTTTTTAGGGTTTATTCTTTAAATACTAGAGGTGAAGAGAGATATAACATCGACTTGTGCATATCCACTATAGAATTTTTGAGACCAGCCTATCCTAAACATTAAGTTAACAAAATGTTGGAAATCAAATCAACACCTCCAACCGTACCCAAACAAAAAAAAACATAAATCATTTGAATTTTGCATACCACTTGTCCATTGTATCTCTTCGGATCAAAGATTTTATTCTTTAAAAAAAGGAAAAAGGGGGGGGGGGGGGGGGGGGGGGGGGGGGGGCAGACGTGCTTCTTTGCCCCTGCAGGTTTGACAGAAATACTGTTTCAGGACTGCTTGAACAGTAGCGCATGTGCCAGGAATGTGGGTGAAGGACTCGTTCAATAGTTGGATTCTTGTTTCATCAATCGACCCGTCGTCTCGTTCATTGGCGTTTATCGTTTTCTGGGCAACCGTCATACGGTCAGTTTCGCTCTCTCTGTCACACACACACACACACACACACACACACACACTCGCTCTCTCTCTGTCTCTCTCTCTCTCCCCCTCTCCCTCTCCTCCCTCCCTCCCCCTCCCTCCCCCTCCCTCTTACACTTCTTTTTCAAACCACACAAAACACCAATGACATAATACTGCTCTGAGACAGTTGGAGAAGAGACGGAGGTTAAAGTGTACATATATCAAAATCCTGGTAACAGTTGCATGAACAGTTTTCAAACAAGACTGTCGTGGTTAGAGGAGTAAGGGAAAAAGGGGGGTGGGGGGTTAGGTTGGAGGCGGGATGGACGTCGCACATCTTTGCTTTTTGTTTCGCTTCCTTAGTGTGTGCAAGTGTTGATTCTGTGATGTATGGATGATACCATTTGTTTCGCTTCCTTGCAGTGTGTGCACGTGTTGATTCTGTGATGTATTGATGATACCATTGGAACGGATTTTTGAAAATGACCTTTTCCCTCAGAGGTTGTAATGGAAACGAATCCTAACTATCCTCTCGCCTAAACACACCGCAATACATACACATTTACACAACACACGCACGGACACGCACACACACACACAACACACACACACACACACACACACACACACACACACACACACACACACACACACACGCACACACGCACAGTCATTCACAAATGCACAGTTTTTGCACTGATAGGGCGAAGCGAATAAAGATTAAGTGAAAAAGTAAAATAAGAAACAAGTTGTACACAAGTTGCATTGCGCGGGCGCTCGCGCGCACGCACGCACGCACGCGCACACTTAAGGTGAAAGGCTAGGACACGCTGATCTTCATCATCTTAAGTTACTGGCATACCATGCGTTGCTAATAATTGTTCCTCCACCGAATATCCAATCGACCCAGTTCGTTGATAGCAATGTCCCTCTCTAAATCTATGTAAAATAAGAGTGTAGAAGGATACTGCATCGTTTTTCTTATGGAAGATAGTTGAAACCTTTAATGTTGTTCACATGGAACAAGTGTTGAGCAAAATACTGTCCGATTACAAGACGATAGAACGCAGGTACTTTGTAATATCGAACTCTTTTTGGCTGAATGTTTGTGACTTGGAATAATTTGCGCAGAATATTCAATGCTGACAGAAAACATTGTTTTTGTCAACAGGGGCAAGGCACTAGTGCGTCAACGACCGTGCAAAACAGGGAGCAGGAAGAGTCCACTCGTGGAAGACGACATAATGCAATGAGAGTGATCTTTCATTTATTCCTCATATTTTGATTTTCGTTTTTATTTGACTTATTATTTTGCTGTCTTAGTGCATTGCACCCACGCCGCTCATTCCGACACCGTGTCCACAGACGCAGCCCGGCACGCCGCATCCCCGGCGCAAGCAATCCACAGGAAGCAGTCAATGTGAAGCCGTCAAGAGGCACCCCACCGGAGGAGACACTGCACTGCTGCCGAGTCATTCGTTAATGTTCATGACGCCTGTTCTGATCCAACACATGCAGGACACCATCTAAGCCCCCACCCCCCCCCCCCCCCCCCCCCCTATTAACAACGATTGCTTGGTCGCGGAGTCGGCGTGAGTGAGCTCCCCCGGAGGACGCCACCACGTTCGTCCAACGGCAGCCCCCATAGACTAGCCGATACCTGTGACCCCGACGCAGTCAAACCAAGGCCACAGATGTAGAGAGGACATCGAAACTGAGGTCACCATGAAAGCAGGGCATGAAGAGCCACAGGATTTTAGATTTTTTTCATGCTGATAGATGACAATGAGGATGATGGCGAAACGGATTTCTATCCGGTCTGAGACAGTCTGCATCACAGGGCTGTACTCTACGCTTGCTTTCATACTATATCCCGGCGTCAACCAGGCCCGAGAGACACACACACCTGCAGCGTTGGTCAAGAAATTTGAGCAACACTCCAAGGAAAGCATCCATTAAGTGGATGAAACATGACTGTGAGGCCCCAGTTTCCCCCAGTTGAGCCCGTAGCAAAGTCAGCTCTAGGTAGGAGCCGGTTGGGGCAGAAAAATCCCACATGACTCTGATCAGATTCAACCCACGACCTCCCAGTCGGGAGCGTCCGCAACGTTGACCACTTCACCACGGCGGCTGGTTCCTCGACTGATTTATCCGACACTTCAAGTGTTGAGCAGGGTTAAAATTTTCTGGCATAGTGTTTAGTTCGCGGTTCTTTGGACGTCATGGATGTGTTCTTCCAGACGGTTTGCATAAAAATCAACATTGTTAATTCAGTTCAACAGGGTTCCGACTGCTCAGTATTTGTAGATGATTTTGCCTTCTGTGCAACTGGAAGCTTGAACTCAAAGTGTTCAGCACAGGCTCCAGCTTTGTGTAGATTAAAAAAAAACATCTGTGGGCAGAAGAAAATGCTTCGCCTTTTCTGCTACCAAGACCCAGTTAACTTTCATGATTTTCTACAGTTGTTTGCTGATCCTGAAATCCCCAACACAGGGAAATCTCCCACCTGTATAGGAGGCCACATTTCTGGGCGTTGTTTTCGACCAAAAGCTTAACTTCCTTTGTCACATTAAACACTGAAAAACTCTCGCCAGAAAGCTCTGAACATTCTGCAGGTCGTAGCACACACTGACGGGGGAGCTTGTAAGAAACATTTCTGCACCTCTACAGAGCCTTGGTCCGTTTTAAACTGGATTATAGATGTGTTGTATACGGTCTGTGAGATTCTCTTATCTGAAACTCTTCGATCCTATCCACCATCAAGAGCTTCGTCTCTGTCTTGGATCATTCCGCACCACCCCTGTGTACAGGCTGTATGCAGAGGCAGGTGAACCCTCATTATCTAACCGCAGGCTGACACTATCCCTAAATATGCTATCTCGGATTTTTCTCTGAAACGGAAAACCCCCCTACCTATGACTGTGTTTTTAATCCTCAGTTTCAAAGTAAATTTGAAAATCCCAACTGCATTCTTCCGTTTGGACTTCGTATGCAGCCTCATGCGCAGAATGCAGGTCTTGATCTAGGAGCTGTGTCTCACTTCTCCAAATTTCCAGATAAGCCCCCATTGACCTTCAGAAATCCACTTTCATCTGGCTTTTTTCGCAAAAAAAAATCCACCAGTCCTTGGGCATATAAGGCATTGTTTGTAGATCTCTGTACAAAATAAAATTTCACATCCTTTCAGAAAATGCTTACTGATGGTTCCAAGTCCAAAGATGGAGTGCTTGTGCAGCCTATTGCTCAAGTATTCCTTCTGAAATATTATCGAAGCGTATTCCAACAGATATGCTTATTCTGCTGAACTTAAAGCTTTGGTTCTAGCACTGAAGATGATTTCTCAATCTACAAACATTGACTTTCTGATTTTGTCCGATTCGCTGTCAGCTTTGGAGGCCATAACTGGCCGTAACCTCCACCATCCTGAACTTATAAACTTGTGGGTTTTTTTTACCTGTTCGAAGTCGGAAGGTCACAGCTTTGTTCTAACTTGGGTTCCCGAACATGTTGGCATTCGGGGAAATGAAATGGCTGATCGTTTGGCCAGGAATGCCACAATGAAGAAACTGCCCAACGTGTCTGTCCCCTACACAGATTTGAAACCGAAGGTTAATGCTTATATCAGAGACCTGGCAGGAGGACTGGAATATACAGATGGATAACAAACTTTTCAATATCCGTCTAAACTTTGCGAGTTCCTCTCTTCTACCCCTGGTGGTTGCAAAGAAGAAAGTTTTATGCCGCTATACACTGCCCATTTGTTTTTAACTCATTCGTTTCTTGTAAAGAGTGAAGAACTTCATGGTGCATTCCATCTCATGTACCACTCACAGTGAAACTTTGTTCTTGAGTGTTGGGGCTTCATTGGTGTGAGACAAGCATTTCACAGCAGGCTCGATGGGAAACCTTGTTCAGAGATGTCCCACATGATGTTCTGAAGTTTTGAAAGATCATTTTTCATCTGGTCTAAGATTTTACAGATGAAAGATTTTTTACCAAAATTTCCGGTGTGATTTCATGTGCATTTTGAAGGGTTGTGTGAATGTCTGCAGCGCAGTGACAGCCCTGATATAGCTCTTAGCGGTCGGCTGGGCTATAAGCAACAGTACCTGACCTCTTAGATGGTTTGATATTTGTTGTTGATGGTTTTCTGTTGTTTTGTTATTTCCTAAGAATTTTGCGACTCTTGTTGTTCACAGGTTCATCGTCTTTTTTCCTTAGATCCAGTGCTTCCTGCATACAAAGGGTTTCATGTCATTATCTAGGTATAGTGTTGTTCATTCACAGGTCTAAAAGTAGTGTTCTCTTGCGTCAGTGTCTCCTTCATGCACAGATTTATATGGTCTGTCCTTTAGTCTTCTTTTCTAGGATTCGGTATCTATTTCTCATATGGCCAGAAGGTATGACAGTTTCCTATGTCGGTTTTCTGTGGAACAAGGATACAAAACGGGGAGTACCAGAGGGAACAGTTTCTGGAAAGGCATGAAAGGCTGACTCGAGCTCTGGAGCAGGTCTCGTGAATCAAATGGTCTGGAACATGGACGCATGCTTTCAGATCAGTTTGGTTTGAGCTGCAGAGTTCTCAGGGAAGTCTTTAATCCTGTTCCTGAAATGTTCCTAGTGCGCACCTGGTACTCCTGATCTGGGTGACCTTTATCTACAGAAAGCCTGACATGATCAGTCAGCATGTGAACCCTTTCATAGGTTTTACTGTCTTCTTACGGGAGCTGGTGGTCACTTTTCAAATAGTCCACCCCTTCAAAGAGTCCCAAGTATTCTCGACCTCGTGTGATGGCAGTTTCGGCATCCTTTCCTTTAGAGTTCTTTCATAGGCTTTAGCGTCCTTTTTTTAAAGTGGCTTGTGTAGTCGTTCTAGGTGGTGGTTTCCCATTTTTAGAGGTTGTAGTGTCATCACTCCATAGATATAGTATCTTGCAAATGTTTTAGTGTTCTCATTTCTTACAATTATAGACTTCTTTCATCGGTTTATTATTTGTTTTTTGATAGGTTTTAGAGCCCCCTCGCATAGGCCTTAACGGAACAGCTGGCGAATGCCACAAAAGTGGTAGACAGAGAGGTTGGGTGACACCCCATGAACAGTTGAGTACGTCCAGGGGAGTCTTTAGATACCCGTGTAACGGCCCATTCTTAACCCCCGCCCCCCCCCCCCCCTCTGGCACTTAGCCCGGGTAAGTCTGGGCTAGCCTGCTTTTACCCCCGGGGTCATTCCAGGACTAGCTGGAACTTACCTCCCCTGTTGGAAATGCCCCTCCCCCCCCCCCCCCCCCAGTCATCTACATGTACAAGGTACACAGGCACTCAGGAGACGTTAATTAGCTGTAAAAAATAGTTAAAATCTTTGATTTACATTAAAGTGACCAATGGTCAGTGACACTGATCACTGGTTGTCTGCATTGCACAAGGTATGCAAACACGCATGAGACACTGATTAACTGTAAAATAGTCGAAATATCTGATTTACGTCATAGTGACCAGTGGTCCGTGGCACTGACCACCAGTCGTCTGCATTGTAAAAGGTACACAGGTACTCGGGAGACTATAATTAGCTGTGGAATAGTTAAAATCTCCGATTACGTCATAATGACCAGTAGTCAGTGGCACTGACCACAAGTAATCTACATTATACAAGGTACACAAGCACTCGGGGAAACGGTAATTAGCTGTTAAATAGTTAATCTCCGATTTACGTCGTGACAGTGGTCAGTGGCACTGACCACTAGTCATCTGCATTGTACAAGCTAAGGTACACAGGCACTCAAGAGACCAAATAGCCGTAAAACAGTTAAAAGAGGCAAACCGGGATGAAGCAACAACGGTACTTAGTCACATTTTCTCACAACTACGCTTGATCACTGGCACTTGGTAACATTGGCATGTAGCCGTCTTTCTTTCCCACGCATGCACGGGCGTACTCGCACACCCGAATATTGACCCACGCATGTAAGCCAGCGCGAGAAATGTTAATACGTATTAGTGAACCAGTTTGTGTGTGTGTGTGTGTGTGTGGGGGGGGGGGGGGGGGGGGGGGGAAGTAGGAGGTCCACCTATTGAGTCTAGTCTAAACTACACTTTGTCTAAATCCAACTGACTATATATAGGAAAGGGGGGGGGGGGGGGGGGTTAAATATGAAGGCAAACACATTTTTTTAAGGCGGGTGTGCGTGTTGGGGAAAAGGCGGAGGAAAACCCTGAATAACCCTCTCTTGTTTGAAGGGAAGGGTGGGGTGGAGGAAGATTCCAAATAGTCCTAGACTGACCCTAGGGGTAGGGGTGCGGGGGGTAAATCCAGGCTAGCCCAAACTTGCCCCCTCGGGGTTAAGTTCCAACTAGGAAGGTAAGTTCTAGCTAGTCCTAGAATGATCTCCGGGGATAAAAGCAGGGTAGCCCAGACTTACCCCGGGAAAAGTTCCAGAGGTGGGTAAGAACGGGCTGTTACCGGATCTTGGACGCGTCTCGGAGACCGATATGAAAACAAACTTGCATCGTAAGGTGTAATTGACGGGCATAGTGCCACAGCTCGCAAGGGAACAGAAGTATGCCCATCAGCACCCTCTATCTGACATTTGGATCCCTTCATTGCCTCAAGTCGTCAAAATGGGTTATTTGAATGTGCGCATTCGGCTTTACGTTACGTCTCCGATGTGTTCAAGTGCAGAAGTTTGGGCACGTCAGAGATCGCTGTTCTGGGGAGGAGGTGTGTGGTGTTTGCTGCAAAGCAACCCGTATAAAGATCCGGCCCATTATGCAAACTGCGATTGCAACCACTCCTGTTATGTGGCCACAATCAACACTGATTATTTTGCCATAGTATAGGGGGTTTTCACGAACCGGCTGCCTGACTTAAAAAAAAAAAAAAAACTCTTTTCTACGTCGGCTTGAAATCGCTCATCAGGTTGCATGAGTAATTCACATTTGCTCCGGACCACATTTACACACTACCTGCCCACTAACTGGATCAGAGGGGACACACGAAGTGACGGGCAGATATCCTAGTGACGGCCCCAGGCACCCCCTGCCGCAGCGGCTCACCTACCAGCACACCCACTACCCACTACCTACCTAACCAGGCACTCTCACATTCATACTGGAGTTTTGGTTTGTGTTTTGAGCTTAATCCTGAAGTTTCGCAACAGCGAGACTGTCAAAAGTGTGGGAGGTGACTCTGTTTTCTGAAACTGTCGGGGGAGTCTTCCTCTACAGTGTGTGCTGGGAGTTCATCCCACTCACGGATGGCTCGGAGGAAGAATGAGAAGAACCTATATTGCTGTTTATGGTGAACAAGGTGTTCAAACTGCTGGTCATGTGGTCTTCTGTCTCTTACTACTGGTTTTTCCAGGACACTTTTGTTGACCTGCACCAGGTCATTGTGGAATTTGTATAACATGGTGATCCTTGCTGCTTGGCGTCGCCTCTGGAGAGACGGCCATTGAGCTTTACAAGCGTGTCTGTTACACTTGCACGCTGATGGTGACGGTTCACGCTTGCACGCCGGTGGTAACGGTTCACACTTGCACGCCGGTGGTAACGGTTCACACTTGCGTGTGTGTCCGTGCATCTGGTATTTGTCGCTGATGGCACTTTTGCAGCGAGTGACCCTTAGCATAGCACATTTGCCTGGGTTGAAGGCCATCTCCCAAAACCCAGGCTTACGTCAAAGACATCTGGCGAGGAATGGAACTTGCAGACAGATAACAAACTTTAAATCCATCCAAACCTGAAAGATCTTTTCCCACGTTCCTGAGGCGACCGTAAAGACGAAACACTCTTGTGCCGTTTGCATACAGGCCACTCCTTTTACACCCATTCTTATCTTTTAAAGGTTTAGAAGCTCCGTGGTGCATTCCATGTCATGTGCCACTCACAGTGAAAACATTCTTTTAGAGTGTTGGAACTTGCATGATGTGTGAGATGTTGACATTTTACAGCAGAATCCATGAAAACCTTATTCAGATATGTCCCACCTGATGTGATCTTTGAATTTCTGAAAGAGATTAACATTTTTCATCTCTGAAATAAGATTTTACAGAAGAAAGATTAACATTTCTGTGTTTTTAGCTGTATTTTAAAGGGCTGTGTGAATGAGGGCTTTTCTTTGTTTATGACTTGTGAGTTGACTTCAACACGGTGACAGCCCTGATATGGCCCTTTGTGGTCGGCTGAGCTATAGGCAACTTTACCTTACCTTAACACGGGGCTTATAAACCTTTTTTTGTCAAAAAGGTTAATGTCAGCCTCTTTTATAGGGCTAAATGTTACCCTTTCATATTGTTGTAGTGTAATCTTCTTTCAAAAGGTCTTCGTTTCGTGGGTTGATTTGTCTTTTCTAGGGCATGAGCCTCATTCACGGTCTTCTCCTGCCAAGGTTTAGTGTCTTCTGTTTTCATGGACTTTGACTATCTTTTTTTTCTCACTGTGTATGAACGTCATTCTTAGGCATTAGTTTCTACTTTTCATGCTTTTTCTTTGTCACGGTGTAGTGGCGTCGTCTTGGTCAGAATTTAACCAGCGGCTTTGTTTGTGGCAGATCATGAGGGATAGGCTTTCTGTGAGAATGACTACTGGTCAACCACGAGCCATCTGCACATCATCCACAACCACCTCCATCCTCACCAAGGGCATACGACTCCAGGGACGGGGGACGTTACGTGGATCGTCATCGAGTTCACAGCGTGACTACAGGCTTCCAGAGAATCCGTTCTCATGGGGTGCAGGAAGAAATGTGACTTCTGCTGGACCCACCCGCTGCAGGGACTTGAGGATGCACTTGACTTGAGGGAAGACTAGGAGCTTTGCTCCGAGAACAGTGAAGAGCTTCGAAAAGCCAAAGCGAACTTCCTTGCTGTCGATCAGCATTTCGAGTGCGAGCGTGCGTATGTAGTGTGCGTGCGTGCGCGCGCGCATGCGTGGGTACATGTGCGTGCGTGTGTGTGTGTGTGAGTGTGTATGTAACTACGTTGCACAGATCCTGTATTGATCCATCTGTTTCAGCATGTATGACATGACATGTTGGTGGACATGTTTTCTTTCCCTTTTCATTTTTCTTTCCGTTATTCGGAATCAATTGGGACTCGCTTACGACACTGATAATGACCCCCTGAATTCGGGTAGGCTGTAAGCATAATGGATGTAAACATGAAATATTGTGTCTGTAATGCGAGATGATTCTTCTTCTAGATGCAGATAAATGGGTTGTGTTGCTATTATCAATCCGTTGTAGCAGACAGTGCAGTAATGAACAATATTGTGATGGACGGTAGATGTGTAGCTATGCGTATTAAGATGTTCATTTATGCACGGATGGGTAAGTTGGGATGTACGTGTGTGCTTGCATGCAAGTGCTGGTTTGCATCTCTCCCCTCCCCCACATACATGTGCATACATATGCCAATTTCTGTATTACTCTGTGTGCAAACTGATGGGTCGCTTTGCTGCCGGATAATTGCAAGAATCTTTGATCCGTCAGTTCACGCATTTCTGGAGTGAACCAAAATGTACTGGATCGATTGGGGAGCATATCAACTTTACAAGACAGTGGTAACCGTTTCCCGGAAAAGGGTTATTTCCCTTCAGAACAACGGGGCAAAGCTAGCATCCCTGAGGATCGCGAGTATTTTGCGTACTTTCCTAAGGAAAACATCACCACGGTTTTTGCCTATTTTACAGACCCCATTCCGCAATCATTCAGCGTTTTCCTCGCAGGAACACCCGTTTCAGACCTGTTTACCCGTACGATTTCGCCGTATTTTGTACAAATTTGTAGAAAATACGACGAACTAAAATGCGTCGGGAAAAAAAATCAGGAGACCCAAGTTCTTATGCGGTAATTTGACGTGTGGCATGTAACTATGGTGGAGGCTTTCACCAAAGAGGGACAACTCTTGCGAACATCCTCGCGCCAAATGATGTTAATGTGTCTTTTGTTTTGACAACATGCCCTGAAACATGAGTATGAGCATTTGTGCTAAAGTATACTGATGGGTTGGGTTTGAAAGTAATTCGTATCAGAAAGACGCAATACTACCGTAGTTAATGCAAGATCAGGTGGTTACTGTCGGAAAGAAGCTCCATCGGTGTGAAGGAAGGTGAAAACAAAACGAATACTCCACCACCCCCCTTTCCTCCCAACCCCCTCTTTAACAGAAGTATGAAAATTAGCACACTGTCTTTGTAGAAAAACGCTCGGCTTTTTGTAGAAAAGTACACCAATAACAAGTTTAGAGTAAACAGGTCTGTTTTTTTTTTTCCCAAGAAAACGAGAATTGCTATCCCAAGTAAAGAAGGGAAAGCGATTATGATTCTGATTCTGAAGGGGGAAAAAAGACAAATCATCACCAGGAAAACATAGATTGGTTGTGGTCGCCAGGAAAATATGATCCTGGAGTAATGATTGTTTTCCCTCTTGACGCTGTTTTTTTCTCGTCTTAATTAAACGTTAGTATGCTCCCATAGTGTGAGATGCATAGCTCTGGTTCTGAGTGAGGATAGAATGTGTGGCGAGTGCCGTTTGCTAGTTTTTTTTTTGTAATGGTACAGTTGCTTGCCTTAGTTATGGAAACTAGCATTTTTTGCTTCCCCGACAGTAGTGTACGTACGATACGTAAGCGTTTAGTTATCTGACGACTAGGAAATGAAAAATGTACAGTCCCATCCGCAGTGGTCACTGGCTCTCCGCCTATGGTGCATCTTTGCCTATATAGCTCAGTCATGCATTTGTGTTGTACCTAAATGTTTTCCCAGTAATTTTACAGTATCTTTGTTTTAAACCTTGAAGTGAGAAACCAAGGGAAATGCTAGGTGCAATCGGCACAGCCTGGTTTTATATGTACCGTAGGAATTGAACAGTCTAGCAACAGAAGAATTGAACAGTCTAGCAACAGAAGAATTGAATAGTCTAGCAACAGAAGAATTGAAAAGTCTAGCGACAGGTTTTAATTGTTCTTGTTCAGGATACTTTTTTCCCTAGTGATGTAATCTGTCCAGGATATTATTTCCGCTATTAGTTCGCTAGTCCTAAAGCACTTTTTATGTGGTTTGCTGTATTATAATGACAAAGACTGGATATTGAAGGTGTGTGTGTGTGTGTGTGTGTGTGTGTGTGTGTTCTGAAAAGTGAAGAAGCTCCACGTGTGCATTCCATATCGAGTACCACTCACAATGAAACATGTTCTTTTAGAGTGTTGGGACTTGCATGATGCGAGACATAAACACTTGACAGCAGACTCCATGAAAACCTTGTTCAGAGATATCCCACCTGATGTGATCGTTGAATTTTTGAAGGAAATTAACATTTTTCATCTGATAAGATTTTTCGGGAAGAAACGATTTTTAACGAAGTTTCTGGTGCCTTTTGAGAAGTGTGTATTTAAAGAGATGTGTGAATTGTTTATTTTTTTTTAATAACTTGAGTTCACTACGGTGACAGTCCTCATATGGCCCTTTGCGGTCGGCTGGGCTGTAAGCAACATTACCTTAACTTTTTTTTTTTTTTTATGTATATAGCGTTTTAAGCAGTCGAGGGCAAACCAGTCTGTTTCACCCAGTGACCAACACGCCGCCCTTAACTTCCAGGAGGGATGGGAAGGCTGCCAGTGGACGGGCCGGAGTCCCGTTCTCGGTGTACACTCTCAAAGAAACGGGATACAAAGTAAATATCAAGCATACGACTTCCATTCTTTTACGTTCACGCAGGTGATGACAAAATGAACACTTACTCAAAAGACCGGAGAGTTTCATATCCATTTTTCAGAGTTATGTACCCTTCCTCCTCCTCTCTCTGTCATACCCAGCCCACTCATGATTCGAAGGTCGAAGAGGAAGGGGAAGAGGAGGGGGAATCGAGGCGAAACTACTTGGAACAGGAAAGAGCACGAAGTGGAGAAAAAGTTCGGATCGCAGTGTCCGAACAGCATCGCACGCGCGCGTGCACGCACGAGCACGCGCTTGCGCGCGCGCACACACACGCGCGCGCGCGCTTCTCCCCCACACAGCAATTTTTCTTTATTTCGATTATAAGGAGCTAAGTGCAACAGTCAAGTAACTTAAAAGAGCAGCAACAAATTTTTTTTTGTAGTAGTTACCTCATTTCCCCTTCCGGCCTCCATGCCCCCCCCCCCCCCCCCTTCTTTCTCACGTGTTTACCTGCCCTGTTCGACCGTCCCCTCCCTTTCCCCAAATTCTCCCTCTCCTCTATCCCACTGGACTCCTCTTCCCTCTCCTGTCTTTCCTGCATAGCTCTTCCCCCCTCCCAAGTTTTGTCCTTGTCTCCCCCTCCTCACCTCCCTCTGTACAATGGGTTCGACCTTTATGCTAAAGCGTTTGCCCACTTTGGAATCGCACAGCTCCCTGCCGTTCCTATAACAATAATGATATAACAAAACATTTTTAAAGCGCCTTGCCAAAGGCTCTAGACGCTGACAATCCACACACTCGTGTACACAACTGGCTGCCTACCTGGGTAGTGTCGACTGAAGAGCTGCCTGCAGGCACTTCATTCAGACGTTTCCCGTGTCATCCAGTCAGTATCGCGATTTTCTTACTCCTTCATCCTTTCCATTTCTCACGCAGGGTGCATGCTATGTGTAATGTGTCATCCATACCAACGGCCAAACTGGCCTCTTCCGAAAAATAGTGATGGGGTTTTACGTATGTGCAAGGTGTTATGTGTGCATTCACACACGTAAGCATGGTTTATAGTCTCATTCGAACGACTGTTTGGGAAATGGAGTCGGAACCAATATTAACTCCGAGAGAAAAATCCTCCTGTACCGAAACGGCGCGGCGGAGATTCAAACCGCGACCCCAGGATCACCAAGATTCCGAGTCCGGGGCGCTCTACCAACTCAGTTTATTCCGTTCTCCTTTCCCTTGTCTATCCCCCCACGCCCCCCCCCCCCCCCACGCCCCCCCCCCCCCCCCCCACGCCCCCCCCCCCCACCCTCGTCTCCACTTCCCCTTATTCTCCTACCACCCCTCATCTCCTGGCTCCCCGCCCCACCCCACCTCTTTACACTTTACATTTTACAGCCGACTCCATGAGAACCTTGTTCAGAGATAACCCGCCGTTAGTGACCTTTCAATTTCTGAGATTAACATTTTTCATCCGATATAAGATTTTACGGCAGAAGGATATTTTAACGAAGTTTCTGGTGCGTTTTTTTTTTTTAGAAGGCGTGCTTAAAGATTTTTTTTTTTTTTTTTTTTGTAATGACTTCAACGCGGTGACAGCCCTGATATGGCCCCTTTTCACACACACACACACACACACACACACACACACACACACACACTCTCTCTCTCTCTCTCTCTCTCTCTCTCTCTCTCTCTCTCTCTCTCACGCGAGAGAGAGAGAGAGAATGGAAGTCAATGACTCCGACAAAGTCTGCTTGCCACACAGTTCTCAGCCTTTCCATCTTTCAGTCTGTTTACGGCAAACAGGAAACAAACAAACCCAGTTCTCAACCTTCCATCTTTCTTTCTGTCAGGAATAAAGTAAGCAACTTAGTAGGGAGAAACAAAGGAATAAACTAAGCACGAAGGCTGTAAGGAACGAATAATTAAGAAAAAACAGTCCTTGTCTTTCATGCACCGCCCCCCCCCCCCCCCCCCTTCCTCCTCTAACAGCCTATTCTCACTCCTCCTCCCCCCCCCCCCCACCACCACCACCACACCGGCCCATACCCTCACATCCATCCTTATCTACCCCCCACTTCCCTCCCACCAGCCCCCCCGCCCGCCACCTCTTCGTTTTCCCCAACACAACACCTCAACTCTGTGCGAGACCTATTCACCTTCAGAAAAAAAAAAGGACGTCAGCAATATCCCTCAAAGCCTAACTGACCAGGGGGAGAAGGAGGTGGCGCGCTTCATCCGCCAAGCCAATCGCATTAATTCCAGAGCCGGTGCCATGATCGATGGACGGTGATGGTCACCCTTCAAAGCCAGAGCTCCGGCCGGGCCTGCAGGTCAGGCTGTCTCTACGGCGACAAATCGGGAATGGCAGAAAGACTTGAGCATTGGATCCGGTCAGGACGGAATCAGCGCCACTCTGGTAGAGTAGGGGATTAGGTAGGGGGGTGGGGTGGAGGTGGCGGCGGGGGAGGGGTGGGGGTGGGGGTGAGGATGTGTGGGATATGGTGGTATGGGCGGTGGGGGGGGGGTGGGGTGATGGGGGATGGCGTGGTCAACGATGTCTGCTGCATCTAGCGTTGCGCCAGTTCGGCTAGGGAGAAATGCGTCCACTTCCCCCTTCTCTGTCTGTCTGTCTGTCTCTCACACACACACACACACACGCACACACACGCGCGCGCGCGCGCACACGCACACAGACGCACACACACACACACACAGACACACACACACACACACACACACACACACAGAGTTAAAATGCATCCACTTCCCCCTTCTCTGTCTGTCTCTCTCTCTCTCTCTCCCTCTCTGTCTCTTTCTCACACACACACACACACACACACACACACACACACACAGAGACGCAAACACAAACACACAGAGACAAACACAGAGGCACAGACACAGACGCACACAGACACACGTACATACACGCATGCACCCCCCTCCCCCCCCCCCCCCCCCCCCCACACACACACACACACACACACATCTCCGACGGCACTCCCCATCCTCCCAAGCCCAAACCATTTCCAGTGCTGGAGACTGATGCACTGACGCACAGGTTCTGATAACGGAGTCGAATAGGAGACATGACAATATATACTGCTCAAAACAATTGAAAGGCCACTACCGCTTTTTAGGGTACCTTGTTTGACTTTATTTTTTCCAATAACACGGCACTGCACCCACCCAAACTTACTGAATTTGGTTGCATGCCTGATCAGTCAACTTGAATTTGATCAGAAATCAACTCAGTCTGTGTCATGCACATCACAGCGGTGAACTGAAATGTGCACATAATGCACGAAAAAAAAGGGTGCAAATCAAACAGGCCTGTGCAACAGAGCACATCTGAACTGCAGGAATACTGCAATGCACGTGCAACCCATGTCTTATCTGAACACAGGTCAGCCAGTTTTGAGAGACTGGTGGGCATTTATGCCTGTGTTTACGGCACTTTTGCAACCATGCCTCGGAGACAACACTGAGTCAGGATGACAAAGGGCGGGCAATTGCGTGGCTTCAGGAGGGCGTGGGGGTGCGAGAGGTTGGTCGCCGACTGTCAGTCGCCCATTCAGTCGTTCAGACTTTTTAGAGACCGCTTCAACCAGACAGGAAGTGTTGCTGAGCGAAGACGTCCAGGACGCCCAAGGTCCACCTCCAGGCAGCAGCAGGACAGGTTTGTTGTCCTGTCGGCTCTGAGGCAGAGAACGGCCACTTCCGACACACTCAGGGGGCAGCTGCAAGCAGCCGGCAATGTCACCGTCAGTGACCAGACCATTCGGAACCGGTTGAGAGAGGAACACCTGCGCTCAAGACGACCAGCCGTCCGTCCTGTCCTGACACCAGCTCACCGTGCTGCTCGTTTGGCTTGGGCCCAGCGTCACTTAGCATGGACCAGAGATCAGTGGGGCAGAGTATTGTTTACTGACGAGTCCCGCTTTGCCTTATCATTTCATGACGGCAGGAACCGTGTCTGGCGGGCGGCAAGGAGAACGCTATCACGATGGTCTCGTGAGCGAGAGCGTGATCGCTATGGTGGTGGATCCATAATGGTGTGGGGAGGGATGGCACGGAACTACAGAACCCCCCCCCCCTGCACATGGTGCAAGGCAACCTCAAACGGTGTGGGCTACAGGGATGGCATCCTGCAGCCCCTTGTGCTGCCAGCGCTGCAAGCTATTGGACCAGGCGCGGTACTTCAAGACGACAACGCCAGACCTCACAGGGCTCGAGTCGTCAACAACTTTCTTCAGCAGCAACACGTGATCCACATGACTGGCCAGCCTGCTCACCGGACCTTAATCCAATCGAGCACCTATGGGACGTGCTGGGCCGGCGACTTCGAAAGCAATCACCCCCCGCCAGTTGACCTCAACCAGCTGTTCCAGTTCCTTGAGCAGGAGTGGCAGGCAATACCCCAGATGACTCTGAGGACTCTGACTCAATCCATGAGGCAAAGTGCATCGCGTGCATCCACGCAAATGGCGGCGGACACACACACACGTTACTGACTGTGTTTTTGTGTATCTCTGGCGTTCTGACTTTTGAAAAGATGGGTAGTGGACTTGAAAGTGACAAAACATGCTGTTCAAATCAATTTTGTCATTAATCTGTGTCATTGATGTTTTGATTTAATGGCTGAAGTAAAGTTCGAAAGCATTGTTTTGGGTTGTTTCCGTTCTGTTGTGAAATAGCGAGAGAATTCTATCGAAGTCTGGTTTGGGGCTATACCCCCCAAACTTGGAGGTAAACATTCAGACAATAGTTCGAAGCAAAAAATATCTGAAGAATCCCAAAATCAAAACAAATAATGATTGACTGACGGAGTGACTGACTGAATAAATGAATGAATGAGAAAAAAACATAACATGCATACATACATACATATTTACATACACGCATACATACACACAAAACTAGCATTAAAAATACAAATAGAAACACACGCAAATCAGGAAAAAAGGCTTTCACACTGGATGACTGCCTGAGTGCAGAAAAGCCACAACGTAAGTTAGATGCAGCTGCGGATTTCTCTTGGGTCTAATGCTACATTTCACGAATAGTGGGAGTCGTACATTATATTTGTCTGCCCCAAACACGTAACAACAGAGAATCATCTGATACTTGTGGCTTTACTTCAATGTAGGCTGCTCCAGTGTTTGTGGCCTGTTCAGCTTTTTCTTTCTTTCTTTCTTTCATTTTTTTTTCATGTTGTTCTCTGGCAGTTAGAAAAATAAAATGGCTTTAGTAAACCGCAGAAAATGTATTTTTCTTCTTTCTTCTTCTGCTTCTTCTTCTTCTGCTGCTCCCCCCCCCCCCCCCCCCCCTCCTCTTCTCTTCTTCTTCTTCTTCTCCTCCGTCCTCCTCCTCCTCCTCTTCTTCTTCTTCCTCCTCCTCCTCCTCTCCTTCTTCTACCTCCTCCTCCACTTGTTGTTGTTGTTGTTGTTGTTGTTCTTGTTCTTTTTCTTTGTCTTTCCTGGATATTTTAGACATTAAGTCTTGTGTGCTGGTAGAAGTTCACAGTCGTTTCCACCGTGGTGACTCCGCCGGCCCCCCACATCTTTCTTTGGCCATGGGGGGGGGGGGGGGGGGGGGGAGGGGGGATATGTTTAGTTGTATGGGGGGAGGGGGAAGTGTGTGGGTGCTTGTGGGGGGGGATGTTCGTGTGTGTGTGTGTGTGGGGAGGGAGAGTGGGGGCGGGGAGGGGGTGGGTAGTGTGGGGTGTGAGGGTGGGGGATGGGTTTGGGGGGGGAGGAGGAGGGGGGGAAAGTATATGGGGGGGGGGGGGGGGGGGGGGGCTGGTGGAAAAGGAATTCATAAGGAGGCTGTTAGCACAAACCTAACAGACCTGACACATGTAGCAAACGTTTGCATTATGCAGCGCACCAGGGGGAAAAGTGTTACACAATACTGTTGTGACATCAATTTGTTTTGATGTCATTTGTTCTTTTATGTTCTTTTTCGTCAGTTTGACGTTTTCAGTTTGACGTTTTTTGTGTTTACTGTTTAGTGTTTCCTGATGAAGGGTCTAAGACCCGAAAGCTTGAATGTTTATTATCTTTTTTGAAGGACTTCAAAGCACTCATTTTGCATATTGTGATAAGAGTAGTTCCTGGGCTGCGTTCAGTTTTAAGTCTACTCCCCGCCAAAGGTGATATGGCTGAAGGGTATAACTATATCCACGGAGCCCACCAAAGGTGATATGGCAGAAGGGTATAACTATATCCACGGAGCCCACCAAAGGTGATATGGCTGAAGGGTATAACTATATTCACGGAGCCCACCAAAGGTGATATGGCTGAAGGGTATACTATATTCACGGAGCCCACCAAAGGTGATATGGCAGAAGGGTATAACTATATTCACGGAGCCCACCAAAGGTGATATGCAGAAGGGTATAACTATATTCACGGAGCCCACCAAAGGTGATATGGCAGAAGGGTATAACTATATTCACGGAGCCCACCAAAGGTGATATGGCAGAAGGGTATAACTATATCCACGGAGCCCACCAAAAGGTGATATGGCTGAAGGGTATAACTATATCCACGGAGCCCACCAAAGGTGATATGGCAGAAGGGTATAACTATATTCACGGAGCCCACCAAAGGTGATATGGCTGAAAGGTATAACTATATTCACGGAGCCCACCAAAGGTTAGATGGCTGAATGGTATAACTATATTCACGGGAGGCCACCAAAGGTTAGATGGCTGAAGGGTATAACTATATTCACGGAGCCCATCAAAGGTGATATGGCTGAAGGGTATAACTATATTCACGGAGCCCACCAAAGGTTAGATGGCTGAAGGGTATAACTATATTCACGGAGCTCACCACAGGTGATATGGCAGAAGGGTATAACTATATCCACGGAGCCCACCAAAGGTTAGATGGCTGAAGGGTATAACTATATCCACGGAGCCCACCAAAGGTTAGATGGCTGAAGGGTATAACTATATCCACGGAGCCCCACCAAAGGTTAGATGGCTGAAGGGTATAACTATATCCATCGGAGAAAGGGTGAAAGTAGGGACCGGAAAGGGAAGGGAGTAGGTTGGTGACAATGGACGGAGACATGGGGAATGGATGGGGTGGGCTGAGGTCCTCTTTTACACTACTCTGATACAGCCCAGAAACACAACGTGTTGATATGGGCATAAACATAACAAAAATATCCGTTTTATGTAAGGAACTAGCAGGCTTTGAATTTGCAACATCTGAGATGTTTACCAATGAAACCAAGGGCTACCCGAAAATTTCCTTTTATACCAGTCTGAGAGCAGAATCCTCATATGTTTTATCACTGAGCTAAAGGTAAGAGATTGGGGTTACAGTCGAGGTCAACTGGTGCTTTGTGGATAGATGAAAATCGTCCTGCTTCTGTGATCAAAACAAACAAAAAACAAACAAATGGTGTGAAAAAAAAGACGATTTGGTCCGTGGAATTTGCGGTCAATGAATTAGTTCAAGATCATATGTCAGTGAGGATAGCCGGCACAATCATGTGTGGCCTGTAGATCCTTTATGAACTTTTGCCATTGGAAAACTTTGCATACATTTTTGGGGACGAAAAGTCTCGCAGACGAACGGAGGGTCACGTGGATCAGGAGACGCTGTCAGGCACGATGGCACAAGGGCTTGACTGCGCAACGACAATGGGGCGGATGGGGGGGGGGGATGGGGGAGGTGATCCGCTGACGTCGCTGCATACAACTGGGGCTGTGTTGAAGAATGTACACCGTTTGGGACCTCATTTGTATCTCAGGAAACAGACCTGTTGCACTGGCACACAAAAAAGTACATCTTCATGGGCTCCAGGTGTGTGATTCAAGGGGGACGATTAAACTTCACTGGCCTGCAACTAGAACGAAGGGCCATTCAAACTGAAAGGGAAGAAAAAAAAAACTCGACAAGATCAGAAAGAGAAAAAAAATCAAGAAAGCAGAAAACAGAAAAAAGATGAAAGAGTTAAACACCACAACTCATCGAAAATTTCAATCAGCTGTGGTAAACTCTTTCATCTTTTAGTATTTAATACTAAAAGCGAAAAATGCAACAAAAACACTCAAACAAATAAAACCCCCTTCAATCTCCAGACCCCCCCCCCCCCAACACACACACAACACACACACACACAAAAACATTGTATTTTGATGCCAGCAGATTGCCATACTAATCCAGCTCCGCGGGTTCGCTCTCTTCAGAAAGTTCGAGCGGCCATCTCTTCCTCGGAATGATACTCCCTTTTCCCCGCGTGTGCATGAGTAGAGCGGGGCAAGGAGGTTGTATGTGGGAAAGGAACAGACTCTTATCCTTAGGATAGAAGGGAGGGGGGGGGGGGGGGGGAGGGTCGGAGAATGGGGCGGAGGGGGAAGAGCACAAAGGGAATGAGAGGGGATGGAACTCTGTGTGTGTGTGTGTGTGTGTGTTGTTGTGTGTGTGTGTGTGTCGAGAGAGAGAGAGAGAGAGAGAGAGAGGAGGAGAGGGAGAGAGAGAGCGCCAGGTAGCTGCACTTGATGGCAGGTGCAAATGGGAGAACCTTTTGTCGGCTAGTGTACCCGAGTAGAAAATCAGCCGCAATGACAGAGAGAGAGAGAGAGGTATAGCAACAGGTCCCTGTTTGGCTAGCAGACACACCCATAGGATGACCTATCATGTGTGAAAGGTGAAGAATACCGACAAAGCTGTGCACCAATCAGAGGGCACCACTGTGCATGAGGGAAAACATGCGCGGGGTACTGAGTGGTACAGGTTTCCCTTCTGACCTCTCGCTGTGCAGAAACCAATGTTTCTTATCTTTGTGAAGTTGAAATGGATTTTGAATGGGAAGGAGATGAATAAGGATCTGGGATTTAAAACTTAGTTTTTCCTTTCTTTCTTTTTTTATTCTCTCGTCGTTTATGCATTTTTGCCTGTATGCATTGGCGTCGGAACCAAGTAGTTGGGGATGTGGCGTCGGAACCAAGGGGGGGGGGGGGGGGGGGGGGGGGGGGGGGTGGGGAGTGGGGGTGTGTTGGGGGGGGGGGGGGGGGGGGGGGGGGGGGGGGGGGGGGGGGAGGGGGGGCGGGAGGGGAAAGCCGGAGAGGCGTGAGCAGTGAGGCGCTAGCCCCTCCTTCCCCCCTGAAAATATTGGGAGGGGCGTCTCTCTACTGCCCCTCCCCCACCCTCACCCCCAATATATTTGAAATGAAAACAGACGGCACGGTATGTTTCCATCCCCCTCCTCAAGTTTTCACAGAATTTGGAACTTTGGAAGAAGAGGAAACCCCCCCTGGCCACCCCGCCCCCCTGTCCCCCCCTCCCCCCCCCCCCCCCCCCCCCCCCTCCACCGTTCTAAAAAAAATTTGGAAATTGAACTACTACGGCCCACCCCGCTCTCCGATTTTTCACACACACACACACACACACACACACACACACACACACACACATATGCTTGAACACGGATAGAGATAATATGCACACACACACACACACACACACAACACACACACACACACACACACACACACACACATGCTGGAACACGGATAGAGATACACACACACACACACACACACACACACACACACACACACACACACACACGCTTTTCTATTTAAAAAAAAATGGGAGAAAAGAAAAATCTGGAAGACTGCAATTTTGTCTTTTTTTTTTGTCAGTTTAGCCCCCCCCCCCCCCCCCCCCCCCCCACACACACACACACACACACACACACTCTAGTTGCAAAATATCTCCCGACGCGACCACTGTCTCTATGCCGTACTACGGATTTGTCGATCTCTGTAGGTTGTAACTTTCCTCACGATTGGTAACGAAGAGGAGCGATCTGCACCTGTGTTAGCTGTGTTAGCAAGCCTCTTTTCACTGGGTGAGTCACACTGTGGCGGTGCTCTTGTAGTGAGAAAAGATCGAGGGTTGCTGGCTGGTCCGACAACACGACCACTCAGACATGTGTGTGTGTGTGTGTGTTGTGTGTGTGTGTGTGTGTGTGTGTGTGGGCGCGCGCGCGCGCGCGCGCCGCGCTCGCTCCCCCGCGTGTGTGAACGGGTAGGTGGATATCACATATACAGGGATCATCTGTATTTTGTTCATGTGTGTTTTCGCTGTTCTCAGTATGTGGCAAAGACCAACATCAAAACGTTTACACCATTTCAGAACACGTTTTAATTTGCGTTCGCACGTTTCTCTGGTTGTAGTGTACATAGTAAGCAAAACGGAGTTGTATGTGCAGGGCTTGGAATTTCCTTTCCTTTTTTTATCTTCTGGGGTGAGGGGTGGGAGGGAGGGTGATGGGAGGGGGGTCGGTGGAGGGGTAAGAAAGGGGGTGATTCAATGGCTCTCGGGGCTATGGACAGACTTGGAATTCGGGGATCCCTTGGAATTTACTTGTACCCCCTCACTTACGAGTGGAAGACGGTAGGGAGAGGATTTCCTTCTTTGTTCTGTGCCTCTTTTTTTTTTCATGTACACTGAGTGATGGGGTAATAATAACAAACTTCAGTTTAGAGTAATGTGCCCTTTCTGATTTTCCTAAAGGGAAAAAACGTTACCTTTGATGTCAATTGATGATTGACTGTTGTTGTCTCCCCAGCTTTTCCTCTGGTGCTTATTATTCATTGACTGTTGACGTCATGACGTCAATCTTCCTATCTGGAGCCAGAGGTCTTCCTTTTCGTGTTTATTCTTAACTGTAGAAATCAGTCTCCAAACCCAGATGTTTCAAAGAAATTTAAGATACAACCCGCCAGTTAACATGGACAAACAAGTCACAGGACGACAAAACACGACGCGTTTCGACCTCTTCGGTCTTTGCAAGATGAACGATCCATTCAGGACAAGGAAAACGAAGACAACTAAACAATCGCTTTGTCTTCTCAAATCTGATACATCTCAACGCCCATCGTGCGCCGAAGTGAGAACGTAGGTAACTGCTCGTTTTTTTTTCGTTTTTCATTGTCTTGAGTTTCGTTCATCTTGCCCTGAATATGATGATGGTGTTGATGGTGATGGTGATGATGATGAGGTATGAAGCGCACGACGACGACGATGTCTATAAAACAACAACAACGGCAACAAGCATCATCAACATCATCATTATCACCAAACAATAAGCAATAGTAATAATGATGTAATATAGAAATAATTACTGGATTATAAAGAGCAATATCTCCAATACGAAAATGGAGCTCTTTGTCCTTCATAAGACAAAAACAGCGGAAAAGTCAGTATACATTACATAATATCTACAAATCATTTTGAGAGAGAAAAGGAGCGCGATTAAGGCGCTGTGACCTTCCAAAGAAACATTCACCCCCACGTATTCCTATGTAACAAATACTCTCACAAACACTTCCACGTTACATCACAAATAATGGTGTGAACTCTCAGTCTGAGGCTGGTCAGTCATCACCTTTACTTCTGCACGAGCGAGTTTTCAGATTCCAGTCCTGGATGTGGTGGAAGAGTTCAGTTTCCATCTCACAAGCCAGCGGACAGGTGTGACCATGCTTCAGCCTGACCTAGACTCTATTTGATGGTTCATTCTCTATGTATGCAGCTGGAGCAGTCAGACATTCTCCCCTCAATGTTTCACGCCAGAAATGCACAAATCAGGTCGTATTAATACGTAGCCATCATCATCATCATCATCATCATCATCCCATTGATCATCCCAACGATCAGTCTTTAAAAAAAAAAAAAGAAAAAAGCTTCAAAAGTCTGTGGCCCCTTCATGCCCTGCTCGCTGTCATGGTGACCCTTCAGTTTTAATTGTCTAAACGTCTACGGGGCCTATGTCCTAGGTTTGTTCTGTGGGAGTCACTGGCTACCGGCAAATTCATTGAGGCTGTCGCTGAACGGACACATGATGTGCCCACCGGAGGAGAGCTTCACACACGCCATCTCCCTGGTTAACATTTTATTGGTAATTGTTCAGTAGGAGAGGCTTGTGTAAGTTATGTTTTCCGTATGTTGAATCAGGACACACGCACCAGTGAACACCACGAAGTGAATCGGAGGCAGTGCAGAGT
>JADBJO010000517.1:50000-52500 GCA_016801955.1 Conus betulinus | reverse complement strand
CAGTTCAATCTACTAGGTGGACAGGGAGAGTTTTCAAGCCGCAAAAATCCGACACTGAGAGTGGCTGGAACTGACCGTCAAATCCGACACTAAGAGTGGCTGGAACTCTCCGTCAAAAATCCGACACTAAAAGTCGCTGGAACTCACCGTCAAATCCGACACTAAGTGTGGTTGGAACTCTCCGTCAAATCCGAGTAAGAGTGGCTGGAACTCTCCGTCAAATCCGACACTAAGAGAGTGGTTGGAACTCTGTCAAATCCGACACTAAGAGTGGTTGAAACTCACCATCAATTCCGACACTAAGCGTGGTTGGAACTCAGCGTCAAATCCGACACTAAGAGTGATTGAAACTCACCGTAAATCCGGAACTCTCCGTAAGAGTGGTTGGAACTCTCCGTCAAATCCGACACTAAGAGTGATTGAAACTCACCGTAAATCCGACTCTAAGAGTGGTTGGAACTCAGCGTCAAATCGACACTAAGAGTGGTTGAAACTCTCCGTCAAACCCGACACTAAGAGTGGTTGGAACTCAGCGTCAAATCCGACACTAGAGAGTGGTTGTCAAACTGACCATTGTGAGCTCCGCTGTCAAATCTGGAACCTCTTGAGTTACGGGTCCATCATATCCGACACTAAAAGAGACCAACTTTGAAACATCGATGAATTGCACTAGGGTGACCAGAATCTCTTACACACACACACACACACACACACACACACACACACACACACACACACACACACACACACACACACACCACGCACACACACACACACACACACACACGCACGCACGCACACACACACACACACACACACACACACACACACACACACACACACACACACACACACACACACACACACACACTGTCAAATCTCTCTCTCTCTCTCTCTCCAACTCTGAAACATCTCTCTCTCTCTCTCTTCTTCTACTAAAGAAACTTATTTTACCAGAGTGTAAGCCATTTTGGATAATTACATCACAGCTAATAAGTTATGAACCGTAGAGGGCACACAGATCTAAACTGAGAACAAACTGAATAATAAACACACACACACACACACACACACACACACACACACACACACACACACACACACACACACACACACACACACACACACACACAGAGAGAGAAAACGATAGTAAGAAGTTGGACAGGGGGCCGGAATAGCTCAGTTGGTAGAGCGCCGGACTCGTATACTTGGTGATCCTGGTGTTTGCGGGTTCGAATCTTCGCCGGGCCGTTTCATTGCAGGGGGATTTTTCCCTCGGAGTTAACATTGGTTCTGACTTAATTTCCCATACAGTTCTTCGAATGAGACTATAAACCGAGGTTCCGTGTGTGAACGCACGCATAACATCTTGCACACACGTAACATCCCATCACCAACTTTCGGAAGAGAAGGCCAGTTTGGCCGTTGGTAAGGATGACACTTTACACATAGCATGCACCCTGCGTGAGAAATGGAAAGAATGAAGGAAGTAAGGAAAGTGAGTGCACGATATTGACCGGATGACACGGGAAACGACTGAATGATGCGCCGGCAGGCCGCTCTTCAGGTAGGTAGCCCGTTGTGTAAACGAGTGTGTTTATTACATTGTATGTAAAGCGCTTAGAGCCCTAATCTTTAGAGAATAGGCGCTATAAAAATTAATATTATTATTATTGAAGATTTAGTCAAAGCCTAGGGCCCAAGTCGTGAACCTCATAACATGCTCTGTGCCGAGGTGGCCATAAGCTGAATTTCCTCTTCTTTTTTCCCTTGAACGCCTATTCGTCCTATCTTAAGAAGCTGAATGTGTGTATTACCTTTCAGTGCCCTTTTAACAGCGATTTTTGTTTTGTTGAAAATCTAGTATGCTGTATTTTCCTCCTTAGGAAGAAAAAAAAAATACATATTACTGACAGACCACTGTTCTAGTGGCATAGCAGGAACGCAAACAACTTCAGGTTTTGCATGTAGTACATGTGACCTGAGATATCCTGACCCACTTTTCGATATGAAACCCCGAAGGACCCCCAGTTCGTTTCGATCACACTGTACGCGCCAGTATTAACATTACACATGTGCTCTCTAAAATACGACCTGCACCTAAGGTTAATTGCCCATTAAACCTAGCCAAGAAGTACTAAAGCTAGCAATTATAGTCCCCAACTATCATAATTTGAGCCCGCTCTCTCTCCCCACTCCCCCCCCCCCCCCCCCCCCCCCCCCCCCCCCCCCAAAATTGAAGACACGAGACATAATTTCGACGCAGACAGATTTTGTCACGGATAGCCCGGAGAACAATCGAAGATTTACAGTCTCGTTTCTCATTAACCAAGGCTCGCAATTAAGCGAGCTTTGCGGGAGAGTTTGGATAGATTTCAGTCGTGTGAGGATGGTTCCTCAACGAGTTTTACAACTTACTGGCGACATGATCGAAGGCAGGTTAAATGGTGCAGTCCCGTAACTTCGAGGCTGTTGGGGATAGTGCAAGGTCAGGAGGTCA
>JADBJO010000517.1:22500-35000 GCA_016801955.1 Conus betulinus | reverse complement strand
TTTCTTTTTGGTTTTAATTCGGATTTGAACTGTCAAACATCGATGAGAACCATACACTGTTTTGTTTATTTCGTTCTGTTTTGTGTGTGTGTGTGTGTGTGTGTGTGTGTGTGTGTGTGTGTGTGTGTGTGTGTGTGTGTGTGTGGTGTGTGTGTGTGTGTGTGTGTGTTTTGAAATATTCTGAGAGGACAAAAAGTGCACGCTTGATTTAGAAAGTTTGTGTATAATTCGGAATCAGCTTGCACCAGCACCTATTCTGTCTGCATGTCTGAGGGGGGAAGGGTGGGGGCGATGGGGGAAGGGGTTGGGGAGAGGGTAGGGCGGGGTTGCTCGAAGGGCAATTGAGATATAATTATGCAGATCTGTAAGCTGACGTCAATGCCTGTAGCTCGCTTCATTTTGTTCATGTTGTCCGTAGCCCTACTGACCGCACGGGGTGGGAAGGGGGTGGGGGTGGGGGGGGGGGGTGGGGGGGTGGGTGGGGGGGTTAGGGGGAAGGGGGGGGGGGGGGGAGAGATTTAACAGGACTGTCACACCTTCATAATCGGTTCCATGCGTGTTGGCTTAATCATCATCATCATCATCATCATCATCATCATCATCATCGTTATCATCATCAACAACAACAACGACGACGACGACGAGGACGACAACGAAACGGTCAGCTTTACAAACAAGTATGCCAAGACAAAATGCACGGGCTTTCCGGAGGGAAGTTATGCATTAAGAGTTAAGGAGAAGCATGTAGGCCCATTTGTATTTCAAGAATGTCCTTTTAAAAACCTTCTTTCTTTCGTGTGTATCCCTTTATCGATGTATATGTCTCAATGTCTGTATTTGTATGTTTATCATTTTTTTTTTTTTATGAACTAGGGTTCTGATACTTTGTCTGCTGTTGTTGAGGTTGATGTGCATGCTTGTATCATCGTCTCAGGCTTTGATCATGTATGAGCATACATTCAGAACGAGCGAGAGTATGGGCGAGTGAGTGGGCGAAAGAAATGAGGGAGGGAGTTAGAAAGCTAAATATAATGACTAGCCAGTGAATGAGTGAACAAGAGGAAGAGAAAGTAAATGAGTGAATAACTGAGATGATAAGTTTTCCAAATGGACCTCCGCCCCCTTCCCCCTTAACTAACATCCCACTTTCTGTCCCAGTCCCCCACCTCCTTCCGCCCACTAAACCCCCCACATCCTCAGCCCCCCCCCCCCCCCCCCCCCCCCCCCCCCCCCCCCCCCCCCCCCCCAAAAAAAAAAAATGACGAAGCCGAAAAAATATCAAATTCATGATTACGTTTCTTTGTAACTGACACTGACGGACTGTCTGGCAGATTACGCTGAGAAGTGTGCAGAGTATCCAACTCTCACAACGACTGCCAGACCATCGTGCAGATTCTCAGCAAATTCTCAAAATCTGTACAATTCCAGAGATGTATGATTTCAAAGTTTACATGCAGAGGTGGCTTGCGGCAAAAATCTGAACAGTTCAGAGCATTCAAGATTCTCGACAAAACGTCACTTTTTCAGTTTCTATTAGACTGCCCACTCATTCGCTATGTGTCGCCTCCACAGTTTTCAATTTAAGATTAAAATAATGATTGGCGTATAAGGAGATTCACATATCATAATTATTAGATCAAGAATATTATGACCTATTTCAAAAACATAACAGTTTGCTCTATACTAACACGTTTCTGTACTAATTAATAACGAAACACAATCTGCTTTCGTTACATAACTGACTAGCTTAATGCCCAAAACCTTGACATGCATCTCAAAGACTTCATCTTGTAAAACGTCTTGTGACTTTGATGAGTACAAGGCATCACTACAGCAATAAATAATAAAAGTGAAGTCTGAATGCTGGCACATGAGCAAGCAAGGACTTTATTCTCAGTGAAGCACTTAGAAAGGATCAACCAATGCCCTATTCTGAGCGAAACACATTTTTCTCCTTCTCTGCTCAAATCGTGTTCATACTCTGAGCGAAAAGCACACATTTTCTCTTTCAGTCTCTGCTCAATCGTCTCTCACCCAGACTGAGCAAAACAGGTCCGGATCAGTGTTTTGAGGAGAGGGGTGGGGTGGGGTGGGGGTCCCAATGGGGTCTTGGGGGGGGGGGGGGGGGGGGGGGGGGGGGGGGTCTGGCCCAATGGAAGGAAGGAGAAAAAAAACGCGCCAAAAATGCCATTTTTGCTGGCCCAGTGGGGGAAGGGGGGCGAGGGGTGGGGGCGAGTTCCAGACACACCCTATATAATCTCTCTCGTCTGGCACTGAAACACACGTTTTCTGTTCAGTGCAGTCTCAGCTCAAATCATTGTCCGTATTGTGAAAAACACATTTTCCTTTGGAAATCTCTGCTCAGATCGTGTCCATATGCTAAGAGAAGCTGAGTGAAGCACATACATCTTTTGAAATCTCTGTTCAAGTGCATACTTTTCTTGGCTATCTCTGTATAAGTTCTAAGGGAAACACACTTGATTTTGCTCAGTCTCGGCTCACATCGTATCTTTGTTTTGAGTGAAACATACATACATTCTCTCTCGCGATCGACGTTCAAAAAAGAGTCCATATCCATTCTGAGCGAAAACAAACACATTGCTCTTGCAATCTCGGCTCTAATCGTAATCATATTTTGAGCGAAACCTACACATTTTCTCCTAGTCTCTCCGAACCTGGAACCCATTCTATGAGCAAAACACAAAATGATTCTTGCCATGGCCATCAAGTGGTGTCTCGAACGTGAATCAGAGAAAAATCAGAACACTGCATGCTTCTCTTACAATCTCTCATCATATACTGTTCCCTGTTTTGAGCGAAACACTATCCTCACACCCACACACTATCCCACACACACACACACACACACACACACACACACACACACACACACACACTTACTGTATTGTAGTCTGTATCCACAAGTATCGCTCTAAACACTTCAGTCATTCTTTCTTCCAAAGCTGTTTTTTCTGGCAATACCTCTCTTCAAGTAATGTTTCTATCTTTCGGTCTCTCCTCAGAAAACACCTTTGTAGTATTTCCTCATACAGTCCTCTCTCTTTATTCGTTTCTCTAAACACTATCCTCGAGTCTATCTCTCTCCTTTAAACACTATCTCTTGCAGTCTCTCCTCGAAACACTATCCTCGAGTCGCTCCTTTAAACACTATCCCCGGCAGTCTCTATCAACACTAGTTCTTACTGCCTCTCTTCTAAACACCATCTCTTGTAGTCTCTTATCTAAACACTAACTGTTGTTGTCTCACATCTAAACTATCTCTCGCAGTCTCCTCTCTCTCTAAACACTCTCTCTTCGTTTCTTTCCTCTCTAAACACTGTTTCTTGTGGTCTCTCCATACACACACCATCTCGTTTTGCTCTCTCCTCTACACACTATCTCTGGCATCTTTCCTCTAAACATTACCTCTTGCATCTGTCCTCTAAAAACATTATCTCTGGCATCTTTCCTCTAAACTTTTATCTCTGCATCTACACACCTCTAAACTTTCCTCTCTATCTTGTATCTTTCCTCTACACACTATCTCTTGCATCTTTCCTCTACACACTCTCTCATCCATCTTTCCTCTACACACTCTCTCTTGCATCATCTTTCCTCTACACACTATCTCTTGCTTCTTTCCTCTACACACTATCTCTTGACATCTTTCCTCTAAACAAAATCTCCTACACCTTTCCTCTGCTCACTATCTCTCGCTTCTTTCCTCTAAACAAAAACTCTTGTATCTTTCCTCTAAACCCTACCTCTGACATCTTTTCTCTACGCACTATCTCTTGAATCTTTCCTCTAAGCAGTATCTCTTGCATCTTTCTTCTCAACACTGTCTCTTACATTATGTCCTCTAATCACTACCTCTTGCACTTTTTTTTTGTAAACACCATATGTTGCATTCTTTTCTCTGGATACCGTCACTTGCATTTTTCTTCTGAACACATTCTCTTGCACTCTTTCATCTAAACACGATCACTTGCATCTTTTTGTCAGCTTTCCCCTAAACATTTTCTCTTACACTATCTCCTCTAAACGCTATCGCGTACACACTTTTCTTTAAATAGTAATGTCCTGTGCTTTTTCCTCTTAATGTAATCTCCTGCACTTTTTTTTTTCCCTCTAAACACCATCCCCTGCACTCTTTCCCTTAAACACCGCCTCTCGCACTTTCCCCCCCCCGTTATAAACACTGACTCTTATACCGTCTCCTCTAAATAGTACCAGCCGCACTCTTCCCTCTAAACTCCGTCTGCTGCATTCTGTCCTTTAGAAACACCAGTCCCTTGTCCTCTCCTCTCTACCACAGACACCTGTCTCCAGCAGTCAAGTCACTCACTCACCACCCAGCACCTCACATGATTTCAAACACCAGAATGTCCTGCGTCTCGGCCTGCAAAGCGTCACTGGAGACGTAGACCACGCCGTTAGGGCCGACCGCCAGCGCCTCGGGAAAGGACAGGCCGTGGATGGTGGTGAGGAGGCTGCCGGCAAACCTGCCCAGACTGGACAGCCGGACCACCTTCTGGCCCTCTTTGTCCACGCACAGCAGCAGGCCCTGCTGGTCACAGCACACGCTGCGGGGGTTCTGCAGGCCGAAGGGTCCCGTGCAGGGGTACCTGAAGCGCACCTCCCCGTTTGGGAGCCAGCCGGTAGATGCACTTCTTCACGCAGTCCGACACCACGACGTCCCCCTCCGGCGTGGAGCTGAGGTAGCTGGGTCTCTGGAAGAGCGGGGTTCATGGAGGCGTCGTGGGAGAGGGTCTGGAGGACCCGACCCTGGAGGTCGATGAGGTGGAGGCAGCTGAGGTCCAGGCAGCTGGCGGCCAGGGTGTCTTCCCGGACCTTGGCCAGCCCCCAGTACTCGTGCTGCGTGTTGACCCAGTGCGTGGCCTCCAGCTTGTCCGACACGTGGATGACGTACAGCTTCTTGTCCTGCGCCGTCACCGCCACCTCCTTGTCCGACAGCTTGCAGACGCGCAGCGGCGAGCGCAGCGACAAGCGGCAGACGGTGTGGGTGGAGGGGCCCATGTTCATGCCCTGATGCAGGCGTTGCCCGCGTCCACCAGGATGAGCTGCCCGCCGGGGAGCACCGCCATGTCCCAGATCTCCGGCTTCTCCTTGTCCAGCCCCGTCCGCGTCTTGATCCGCTTCAGCAGCTTGGGGGTCCGCCTCTGCGGCAGCGCCGGGAAGGCGAAGGGAGGGAACCCCGAGGTAGGGGAGGAGTCGGTCGTTGGGGTGGTGGGGATGGGGGAGGAGAGAGTGACGGTGAGGGAGAGCTGGGCCAGGTGGCGGGACACTCCCTTGGTGGCCTCGCCGTCGAGGGCCACGGACGCCAGAGGGGTCTCCAGGCGGGGCAGGGTGTCCACGCGTGAGATGAGGCCCTGCACCTGCTGGCCCAGGTCCGAGTCTGCCTCCTGCATCACCTCCCAGTCCGAGCCCACGTCCACCAGACTGCGGCTGAGGTCCCGGGCGTTGAACAGCGCCGTTAGCAGCTCTTCCCGGTCCCTGCACACATCGCCACAGGGCAGAGAGGTCGTCAGGCAGGAAGTCCACTAGGCAGTCAGCCTCTCGGGCCAACTAAGCAGTCATTTTTCCCTCTCGGGCCAACTAAGCAGTCATTTTTCCCTCTCGGCCAACTAAGCAGTCAACTAAGCAGTCATTTGTCCCTCTCGGGCCAACTAAGCAGTCATTTGTCCCTCTCGGGCCAACTAAGCAGTCATTTGTCCCTCTCGGGCCAACTAAGCAGTCATTTGTCCCTCTCGGGCCAACTAAGCAGTCATTTGTCCCTCTCAGGCCAACTAAGCAGTGATTCTTGCCTCTCGGGCCAACTAAGCAGTCATTTTTACCTCTCGGGCCAACTAAGCAGTCATTTTCCCTCTCGGGCCAACTAAGCAGCAGTCATTTTTTCCTCTCAGGTCAACTAAGCAGTGATTCTTGCCTCTCGGTCAACTAAGCAGTCATTTTTCCCTCTCGGGTCAACTAAGCAGTCATTTCCCCCTCTCGGATCAACTAAGCAGTGATTCTTGCCTCTCGGTCAACTATACGGTCATTTTTGTTTCTCGAACAGCAAAGTGAATATTTCTGCCTCTCGGTCAACTATGCGGTCATTTTAGCCTCTCGGTCAGCTATGCAGTCATTTTTGCCTCTCGGTCAACTAAGCAGTCTTTTTGCCTCTCGGTCAGTTAAGCAGTCTTTTTGCCTCTCGGTCACTTACGCAGTCTTTTTGCTTCTCGGTCAGCTAAGCAGTCATTTTTGCCTCAGTCAACTGAGAGTAGTCTTTTTGCCTTAGTCAACTAAGCAGTCATTTTACCTCTCGGTCAACTAAGCAGTCATTTTTGCTTCTCGGTCAGCTAGGCAGTCATTTTTGTCTCTCGGTTAACTAAGCAGTCATTTTTATCTCTCGGTCAACTAGGAAGTCATCCAGCCTGTCGTTCAGCCTTTCAGTCAACTAAGCAGTCGTTCAGCCTTTCAGTCAACTAAACAGACATTCAGCCTTTCAGTCACCTAAGTAGTCGTTCAGCCTTTCAAGTCAATTTTACAGTCGTTCGGCCTTTCAGTCAACTACGATGTCAGTTTGCCTCTCAGTTAAACTAGGCAGTCAGACAGCCCCCCCCCCCCCCCCCCTCAATCAAATATTTAGTCACCCTCGCAGTCAACTGGTCAGTCAGTCAGCCTGTCAGTCAAATGGGCAGTCATTCAGACTTTCAGTCAACTATGCAGTCATTTTGCCTCTCAGTCAACTAGGCAGTCATTCAGTCTTTCAGTCAAGTAACAGTGTGCGTTCGTGCGTGCCTGCGTGCGTGCGCGCGCGCGCGCGTGTACGTGTGTGTGTGTGATATGAAGTTACAGAGATTAAATTGTGTACATGTGTTATAGGAGGTTATAATCATGTGAAATCACTGAACATGCACATGAAGATTTGTATCGTTGTGGAAAAGCCTAACGGCAGGGAAGAAGTCAACGGGGCAAAAGTCCACCTGACAAAAAACCATGGGGCGAAAGTCCACAGCGCAAAAGTCCAAAAGGCAAAAGTCCAGAGGGTAGAAGTCCACAGAGTAGAAGTCCACAGGAGAGAAGTCCACCAGACAAAAGTCCTCAGGATAGAAGTCCACGTGGCAAAAGTCCTCAGGATAGAAGTCCACGAGGCAAAAGTCCTCAGGATAGATGTCCACGAGACAAATGTCCACAGGATTGAAGTCCACAAGGCAAACGTCCTCTGGATAAAAGTCCACAATGCAAAAGTCCACAAGGCAAAAGTCCTAAGGATAGACGTCCACGAGACAACTGTCTTCAAGATAGAAGTCCACAAGGCAAAAGTCTACAGGATAGAAGTCCACAAGGGCAAAAGTCCACAGGATAGAAGTCCACAAGGCAAACGTCCACAAGGCAAAAGTCCACAGGATAGAAGTCCACAAGGCAAAAGTGCACAAGGCAAAAGTCCACAGGATATAAGTCCACAAGACAAAAGTCCACAGGATAGAAGTCCACAAGGCAAACGTCCACAGGATAGAAGTCCACGAGGCAAAAGTCCACAAGGCAAAAGTCCACAGGATAGAAATCCACAGGGCAAAAGTCCACAGGACCGAAGTCCACGAGGCAAATGTCCACAGGATAGAAGTCCACAAGGCAAATGTTCACAGGATAGAAGTCCACAAGGCAAAAGTCATCAGGATAGAAGTCCACAAGGCAAAAGTCCGCAGGATAGAAGTCTAGTCTACGAGGCAAAAGTCCACAAGGCGAAAGTCCACAGGATAGAAGTCCACAAGGCAAAAGTCCACAGGATAGAAGTCCACAAGGCAAAAGTCCACAGGATAGAGTCCATAAGGCAAATGTCCACAGGATAGAAGTCCACAAGGCAAAAGTCATCAGGATAGAAGTCCACAAGGCAAAAGTCCAGAAGGCAAAAGTCCACAGGGCATAAGTCCACAGGGTGAAAGTCCACAGGGTGAAAGTCAATGACGCAAGTCCACGGGACTATAGTGCCCCCCCCCCCCCCTTCCCTTCCCACCTTTCCCAAAGCATGTGGGTAGGACCGGGAAACGCAGCACACCCAGCAGCTCAGGCCTCCCCAAGCCACTGTGAACCACCATCATGTGAGAAGGACAGACTGTCGCTCATGTAGCGTGGAAACGTCTTCGCCGCCATGTCTGTCCAGCTGATAGTGTCACGGTCACTACTCCCGGAGTCTATCATGGCCGTGGACTTTCGAAGTCGCAGGTTGAGATTCACGTTCTATTGGCAGAGGTTCACAAGACATCCGTGCACACCGAAGACTGTGTGTGTTTGGTGACAGGAATCTGGGCTTGGGTCCGGAGGAGGGGGGGTGGGGGGGGGGGGGGGGGGGCTATCCCATCTTGTCCTGCTTTTCGTCTCAGACTGGAGTGGTCCTCTTCTTTCTGCGCGACGAACTGCTCGTGTCCAGCACTCATTCTGGTTCCATGTGTTCCAGGAGTTCACTTTGCAGCGCTAGGTTTGCTGACTGTGGGCGTCGGGCTTCTTCGCCTCATCCTCCTTCTCCCCACTCCCTCCCCACCCCACCCCCCAAAGAAAAAAAAACAAAAAGAGCCTGTTTTTCAGGGGTACCAGACGGTCTTCTGTATGCTCGGGTGGCAATGGTACTGTGCTGTGTGAGACCGCCTCAAAGAAGGAGCAGGACGAAAGTCGCTGGAACGCTGCATAGTCTTTAGAACAATATCTGAATACGGCCGTGAGGGCAATTTTTCGGCCCAACCCCGGGAGGGATGTCCCTATGCCCCCCCCCCCCCCCACCCCCCCTTACACATCATGGTTACCCAGGCCACGGTAATCGCTGTCAGACAGCGCTCCATCGCCGATCGCACCACATCCTCAGGAGCCGTTCCCCCGGCGACACGGGCTAGACGAGCTGTCACCCATACGGCTGGAAAGTTGACTGCGCGCCGCCTAACACTGACCTCTCACATCAGTATCTCTCTCTCTTGAGGGAGAACTGCCATCTCTCAATGGGCGCTCCCTGCTATAGCCACCTTGCATGAGCTGTTCACAGACGCCGCGGACTTACTCGACTTGTACCTTAGAATTCCTCGAGGAACGCTCGGCTGTGGTAACATTCCTCCACGAAAAGCTGGATTTGGAGGTGGGTCAGGTCATTCCGCCTGCCTTCACCTCGGAATCCGTGCAGCTACGCTATGTCTGTGGGCGGTACGGCAGTGATATACCCTGCATTAGCTGTCTCCACCTCTGGCATGCGTCTGGGTCGAGGTGGCTGCCAACCTCCTCATTCAGCACTGTCATTCCTTTGGATACGGCGACAGGAGGCGGGCATTTCTGATGGACATCAAGTTTAGCTTGAGGCTTTTTATTCCAGAAATAAAACCGGTTTTGCTCTTTGCCTTTACAGCGCTAGGATCTCGGAGGAAAGTGGAGAGAGAGAGAGAGAGAGAGAGAGAGAGAGAGAGAGAGAGAGAGAGAGAGAGAGAGAGAGAGACAGAGACAGACACAGACAAACAGACAGACAGAGACAGAGAGAGAGAAAGAGAGAGAGAGAGAGAGAGAGAGAGAGAGAGAGAGAGAGAGAGAGAGAGAGAGAGAGAGAGACAGTCAGATAGGCAGGCAGACACACAGAGAGGCTTAGGATCTCGGAAGAAAGTGTTGAGAGAGAGAGAGAGAGAGAGAGAGAGAGAGAGAGAGAGAGAGAGAGAGAGAGAGACCGACCGACCGACCGACCGACCGACCGACCGACCTACAGACAGACAGACAGGCAGGCAGAGTGACAGAAACAGAGACAGACTGAAGGGATAGGCGAGGGATGTTCGGGATGTTAAAAAGAAAAAAAAGGATGGGAATGAAGATGTAGCGGCGACAGAAAAAGACCCCGGGAGGAGTCAGACAACCAACCCTCCTGTACAACCCGACTCACCTCTTGCCCTCCACCAGCGCCTTGCAGTGGTTGTGATAGGTGGTCTCCAGGCCGGCCAGCAGCTCGTCCTGCTTGGTGCGCAGCGCGTGCATGGTCTTGATGAAGAACTCCTTCAGCCGCTCCCCCGTCGCTCACCTGCTGCTGCAGGTGCGCCGCCTCCAGGTTGCGGTTCAGCACCTCGTTGATGCGCGACAGCTTGCGGATGTAGCTCTCCGCCCTTCCTTCCAGCTCCTTCAACCACACCCGCTTTTTCTCCGCCGCCTCGGACAGCTCCGTGACGCCCGTGCACAGTTTGTGGAAAGTCAGGTGGCACATCTGACACAGCGGCGTGGAGCAGGGCGGGCAGTACAGGTCCAGCACGCGGTCGGCGTGCGTGGTGCAGAACCGCTTCCGCCGGCGGTGAACTTGAGGCCGGTTGGCGTCCGAGTAGTCCACGACCTCGTGGTGGCTGGAGGTGGGGATCTTGCCGTGCACGGAGTTGCAGAAGGCGCAGAGCTTGTGATCGCAGTCCAGGCAGAACTTGACGGCGTTGCTCTTGTCGCAGAGCGAGCAGGGGGCGGTGAGTGGCGGGGAGGTGGCCCTCTTCAGGCAGTCGGCCAGGTCGTTGAGGAAGAAGCTGGCCTTGAAGCTGGACCCCCACTGGGCGCGGGGTAAGGAGGAGGGGTCAGGGCAGTCCACCAGCTGCTTGCAGACGGGGCAGGGGAAGCGGCCGCCCTGCAGGCCCCGGCAGTTGCTGATGTAGTCGTTCAGGCACTGCTCGCAGAAGCTGTGCAGGCAGGGGATGGTCTTGGGCCGCCGGTACGTCTCCAGGCAGATGTGGCACTCCAGGAACTTGGACTCCAGCTCCAGTGCCGACGCCATCTAAAGGGAAAGACACAAGAGGATCGGGGTTATGTCTTTAACAGCAAGATAGAAAAGAGAAAATGCGCTCAGGTTTTGCTTTCTGCCAAAAGTCTCCGCCAGTTACGTTGTTGAGATTGTCCGTTCTTACCTGGACCGCACTGCAGCACCTTACGTCATAACAGTTCGAAGCACATCAATGCGCTGACAGGACTGTCTGTTCCCCCCCGCCCTCCCCATTCATTCAACTTTCAGTGGTTGACCAGAGCGCTAGACTTACGGGCAAGACAATGCAGTGAGATTCTGTTTGCGCGCGTGCACAGTATTGCCTGAGAGCCCCACGGTTACAAGTTGTACCGAAAGATTTCTAGAATTACAAATCGTAACTGAATAATTTCAAGAGTTACAGGTTGCAACTAGTGTTGCAAATTGTACCTGAAAGATTTCAAGAGTTACGAATTGTGACTGAATGATTTCAAGAGTTACAGGTTGTAACTAGTGTTGCAAATTGTACCTGAAAGATTTCAAGAGTTAGAAGCTGTTCTTGAAAGATTTCTAGCGTTACAAGTCGTGTCTGAAAGATTACCGCAGTAAGAAGATGTAACCGAAAGATTTCTAGAGTCACAAGCTGTAGCTGAAAGAGTTCTAGAATTACAAACGCAAATTAAAAGAGTTCTAATGTTTCAAGCTGTAACTGAAAGATTTGCATTGTTATAAGTTGAACTGAAAGATTTGTTGAGTCACAGACTTTCACTGACAGATTTCTAGGGTGACTGAGAAAAGAAAGCAAGAGACTCCCATTTTGACCTGATAACGAAATCACATGCAGTCAGGACCCCTCATCCACCCACCTCTTCATTAGAAAGTGAGATGATGACGGGTCGACTCCTCAAGGAGAAGTGTACGATTTTCTCCCAGATAACGTAATGCACTGCAGTGCGGTGGACAAAAGAGGCCAGCGTGCCGTCGTAAGCGAGAGATACCGTTGACGCGTACCTTCTACATTTAGATAACCTCAGACGTGTTTACAACAGTCTGAGGCATTCTTTTTTTTTACAATATTAAATCGCGCGTCTTATATATAGGCGCTACATCAATCACCCCCCTCCCCCCCCGCCCCACATATATATATATATATATATATATATATATATATATATATATATATATATATATATATATATATATATATGTATATATATGAAATACACACTTTCTTCCATTTCTTTTTTCAAGGGTTCTGCATCCTTTCTCTCCCATGCAAATCTGCAGAGCATTGTTTAAAGTTCTAGATGAAAAAAAAAAAAAACAGTGGAACGAGTAGGTTAATCAACAAATGTCAGTTTTGAAAGAACACGTGTCCTTGGCACCTCAATCTTTCCCAAAGGTGTCGTCTTCTTGACGGTTTCTGCAGCAGTAATCTTAGTTCCGAGAGTTTGCCATCAACGTTGTACTCTGCAATGTGTTCCAGTATTTACAGAAAACTTTACACCGAAAAATATGGAAATTCCTCGAACCCAAACAAAACAGGTCACACAGAAACTTTAAACTACAACCTCTTCTGCTTCCTAGCCATACGACTGGAATTTTCTCAAAATCAGTTTTCCAGACAGAGGTACCCCTGAGGGCGAATTAGTTGATTGCATTTGAATCATAGACAGGCGGGCAGTTCTGAACACTATTCATAACTGGACACAAAACATACGAACTCTTTATTTTGATTTATTTCAGTCTCATACAGTAAAAGTCT
>JADBJO010000517.1:0-7500 GCA_016801955.1 Conus betulinus | reverse complement strand
AGACATCGATGGCTTAGGGTCGTAGCTTTTAACAGTTTGATTTGATGCTTCCTAAAAGCCATCCTTGATGATAAAATGTAACAAAAGCAACGGAAATTTAAATCTAATTTTTTTTTTTCTCTACCACCTTTGAAATCACAGTGCGGAGACACAAACATTCAATCCCTGCTTATCAATCTAAAGAAAGATGGCTGCAGAAAGGAAGATAACTCTTTAAATAAAAGTTACCACAGTGAGTAGCATAGCTTCACTGAGTTTTCCTAAGCAGAATATCAGAACAAAGCACTGATTTTGAAATTTTACACTGGGATCTTCCAAAGGGAGATTCATCTCTCCATTGTTGATACCAGATATAAAAAAGATGAGACCTATATACTGATACTCGTTTCTCTCTCTCTCTCTCTCTCTCTCTCTCTCTCTCCCTCTCTCTCTCTCTCTCTCCTCTCTCTCTCTCTGTCTGTCTGTCCTCTCTTTTCTCTATATCTATCTATATATCTATCTATCCATTCTCTCTCTATCTATGTATCTATCTGTCTGTCTGTCCGTCTGTCCGTCTTTCTAACTAATTTATCTATCTATCCATCCATTCATCTATCTATCTATCTACCTATCTATCTACCTATCTATCTGTCCTATCTATCTATCTATCTATCATCTATCTATCTATCTATCTATCTATCTATCTATCAGTCTGTCTCTGTCAATCTGTCTGTCTGTCTGTCTATCTGTCTATCTATCCATTTGTCTGTCCCTCGGTCTCCATGTTGTGTAGCCTATCTAGATATATGACATGTAGGCGTAGATATACATGTAGGCGTAGATATGTTTTGCAAAAGAATGGCGCGGAGTAATGCGCTGTACCAACTAAACTAGGTGCTAACACAAACCACCACCTCCGACAAAAACTCTGCACCGGAAACGTGTGCGCACTGGGACAGTGGCGGGCACCACCCCCAGATTGGGCGAGGCTGGCGTGAATCAGCCAGGTGGGAAACGGGGAAACAAAACGGACGGAAACAGATATTGGTTGCTGTTGGATCGAGAGAGAGAGACGATATTGGGGCAGGAGGTCTGGGGTGTGCCATAAAACGGGGATGGGGAGAAGCGAGAAGCGGGGGTGGGGGTGGGGGGTGGGGGGGTGTGGGTGGGGGGAGGGGATGGATGGTGGATTGGGATTGCCATTGTTGCGCTGGAACAGATCCAGAAAATCGAGAGTGCCAGATGTCAAGGGGTGGTGGTGCTTAAAAGGCGGGCGTGGTTACAGAGAGAGAGAGAGAGAGAGGAGAGAGAGAGAGAAGAGAGAGCGAGAGAGAGAGAGAGAGAAGAGAGTAAGAGAGTATGCGTGTTAAGGGGAAGGGAGATGGGAGGGAGACTAAGAAAGGTGCTCGGTGGAGTGGAGCTCTTATGGTGCACCTTTGGGACTAGCAATCATTCTTGAATTTAATGAAGTTGAAGGGAGATTGAATATGGATAGGAGTGGGGAAGAAGTGGAAGCGAGCGCACCGCGCGCACGCGCGCACACACACACACACACACACACACCACACACACACACACACACACACACACACACACACACACACACACACATCACACATCGCACACACACACACACACACACAACACACACACACACACCCACACACACACACACATGCACACTACACACACACACACGCGCGCGCCACACACACACACCACACAACACAAACACACACACACACACACGGCACGCACGCACAGCACCCGCAATGCAACCACGCACGCACGCAACCACACACACCACATACAAACACAACACACAACACACACGCACACACAACACCACACACACACACACACACACACACACACACACGCTCACGCACTCACACGCACACACACACACACACCACACACACACACACAGACACCACACACCAGAGACGCCAGACCATGCGGCGACGCGCGCACGTGCACAGAGAGAGAGAGAGAGAGAGAAGAGAGAGAGAGGAGAGAGAGAGAGAGCATTGTTCTGTACTCTTTCAAGAAAGTTCTGGCTCCACATCCCTTTTTAAAATCCGCCAGCATATGCAAGACATACCTGGGAAAACATCCACCTCCCTATTGTTCTCCACTCTATGTGCCCTCTCCATAATCCTCTACACAGGTGGTGTCGCTTGAACTGAACGATACACGCAAACACCATTTACCACCATAACATCATGGAAAAGAGGTGAGCATCTTCAGCATAGCGAGTAGTGAGAGCAGATCAACTCCCGAACCTGGGTGGATGTACGGCATGGTCAGTCGCCAATCACCGGGTTCTTAAAAGCATGATTCCACACGTGAAACCGCGTCTAAGAAAGGCAGTACCATCGGTGACCTCTCGAGCAACTGGGTACTATGATAACGGTCGACCAGGGGAAAACGACCCCCTCTCTCCTGACAGCAGCTCGGCAGGAATCTTGGGTGCCGACCCCCCCGCCCAGAGTCGCCCTCGGTGGTACAGAAATAAACATCCAGTTACAAGAGACCGCATTCAGTCATAACCTGAAAGAAAATCCCCGTCACGTGGAGTGCATTGAGAAGTGCACTGGGTGTTTCATCTGAAAATTCAGAGGTCATCTGACACATATCCTAGTTTGAGTAAAATCAATTGGACGACTGAGATTCTATAGAACAGAATAGGACACCTAGGGAAACACCTGTTTTTAACACCTCTCTACTGTTAGTGAAAAGTGGATTGTTTAATTGTAAGTTTTACACAGAACCGAAAAACGAATCAAAACACTTTCTTAAAACAATGAATCATAACTTACGAAGTACAGTATAAACTTTAGAGAATCTGTACTTATTGACCCGTCACTTCATAATACAGACTGGACTTTGCATTTGTGGCTGCTATACACAGCCGATGACCATTCCCTTTGTCCTGGGTGTGTGACCAAATATACCCCGTCCTAGTTTACTCTACCACTCTCCGTAGAATCGTCAAAAACGGAGCATTCACTGCCATGGCAAACTGTTAAGTTTTTTCTCAACTTCTGTGGCATGGCGTAGAACGGAACCCAGAGTTAGTTCCCTTGTACGAGAAGCCGCTTTCACAAAGTAAACACTGTGAAAGAGAGAGATAGGCTGCATACACGCTGGCTTCAAATCATTTCAGCGGTGTTTGGAAGTCCATGAAGACAGGCAGTCCCATGACTGGAGGCAGTTGGCAGGATGCAGCATGCTAATAGACATTGAGACCGACTTGGTGAAATGGGGATGGGGAGAGGTGCTGAGTTCATTGAACATCTTTCGGGTCGTCTTCAAGACCGAGCCTTCCCATTTCCGATGTCCCGACGCTGAAAAAAGACCCAGAGAGACAAGGACTTGGTCATGGCTGGACCCTTGACCTGCACTAGATACAGGTCATCAGAACGAGATTTCGTCTGACTGTGTGTCTAGCGGCTCATCAGAGAAGAAAGCCCAGAGCATGGGTAACCACGAAGCTTCTGCTGAATACACACACACACACACCACACACACACACACACACACACACCACACAAACACACACACACACACACACACACAATATCTATATATATATATATATAATAAAACTAAAACGCACATAAATCGAAAGATAAAAACAACAGACTCACCAAAATTCTCCAATTTCCAATAGCTCGGCGAAACCGGTCTTCCTCAGGGGACTTTGATACATACAGTATATAGGGGCCCTTAGTGGTGTGTGTATGTGTGTGTGTGTGTGTGGGAGGGGGGAGGGGGGGTGTTTGTGTTGGTATGTGTGTAGAAATGTTTCCGTCTATACGTTTTGTTGCTTTGATGTTTGAAGAGAGGAGAGAGAGAGATATGGCAGAGGCGCAAAGGATACAGCAATAGAGTATATACTGGCATAATTCTATTCTTAATGCCTTCTCTCGATTTAATGCTCGCTCTCTCTCGTCTCTCTCTCTGTGTCTGTGGTGGTGGCTGCTCTCTCTCTCTCTGTGTGTGTGTGTGTGTGTTTTTGTGTGTGTGTGTGTGTGTGTGGTGTGTGTGTGTGTGTTGTCTCCTCACTCTCTTTTTTTCTCTGTCATGTCATTTGTCCTTTACCCTGTTTTCGCTGCAGCAGTAGTGTTTGACCATGGATAAATAGTCCGTCATTCTCCTCGCTGGAACTGACCTTTCTTTGTGCTGGTTTTCTTGTGTAGTAGATCTCTTTCTACGCGCTTGTGCGTATATGCCTGCATGCGTGGTGGGGACATGCAAAAACAAACAAAACAAACAAAAAACAAACAACACCAAACAACCCTGGAGTCAGTGAGGGGAGAAATGTGGCATGTATACCACTAAACGCCACGTATGTGTATGTCCGTGTGTGTGTCTGTGCACATGTGCACGCAGGCAGGTTTGAGTGCAATTGTGCACAAGGTACGCGCGCGCGCGCATGTATGTGTGTGTGTGTGTGGTGTTGTGTGTGTGTGTGTTGTGTGTGTGTGTGTGTGTGTGTGTGTGTGTGTGTCGTGTGTGTGTATGTGTGTTGTGTGTGTGTGTGTGGTGTGTGTGTGTGTGGGTGTGTGTGTGTGTGTGTGTGTTGTGTGTGTGTGTGTTGTGTGTGCATTTGTGCGTGTGTGTGTGTGTGTGTGTGTGTGTGGTGTGTGTGTGTGTGTGTGTGTGTGTGCGTTTGGTGCGGTGTGCGCGCGTGCCATCTGTGTGGTATGAGAGAGAGAGAGAGAACCAAGAGAGAGACTCAAACAGAGAGCGGAGAAGAGAGAGAGTAGAGAGAGAGTGATCGGTCCTTTCGCATCCGCTCTGTGTGCGTGGCTGGAACAGAGGTCTTGATAGCTCGCTGTCAAGCATATCCGATACTGTCACACAATGGGCAATCCAGCTCTTCTGAAATGTCCTAACAGCCAGGCTGGGTTGATGATCTACTGCAGTTGGTTCTTTCGTTTCAATCATTCACTCGTAATCAGAGAGAAGGGACAGGAACAGGATTCTCGAGCGCCACACATAGGTGAACATACATAGACAGCCTATGAATTAAAGGAAATGTCAATGTTCTCACATCCGAAGTATATTGTCCATTAGTTAGCAGGAGTGGGGTGGGGAATCAACTGGTGGATAGAATGGTGGAGTAGATAGAAAAACAGTGACAAGAATTAAGAGGCACTCAAAACGGGTAAATTCAAAACAAAATCGAATATTTTTGGGCAGTTACAAACTTTAAATGAAAGACTGGCTCTTGGCTATCACGGATTTCATCGGTCCAAAGGTATTGCGAATATTTTGTACGGTCAGGATTGAAACTTCAAACAGCTTCTTTTTTTTTGGCAAGATTAATTGATTGTTATGTGTAAGGCTTTATTCATATATCACAAAGACCACACGCCTCCAATGTATTATTCTATACTATCATTTAATAAGTTACATAAGGCATATGATTTTTTGATGAAATGAGATGTTACCGAGGCCGCTCTTCATGAAGACGTTTTGATTTATTTGTAAATGGACATGGTTTGTAAATAATAATGCTAAAATGATTTTTCTTCAAAATGGCACCCCATGAGTGGGTCACACAAGAGTCTCACAGACGGAATTTGATATTTTCTGATGTAAAACGTCCATTTAATGTAAGTCAAATCTGGATGAACGGAAACACAATTAAATAAAAAAAAAATCTGACATCAGTATGTGAGTATTCAGTGAGACCGAATTCAATGCAGTTTGATTTTTCGAGAGTTTTTGCCCTCTACTGCTATTTAGTTATTATCATTTTTTAATTATATAAAGCTTAAATGATGCCGTACGTGTTATGATAGTCTTTTGAAAGTGCACGTCATATTGGCAAAAATGATGGCTGAGACTGTATCATCCAAACCCTAATGAATCCTTCATATGTGTGTGTGTGTGTGTGTGTGTGTGTGTGTGTGTGTGTGTGTGTGTGTGTGTGTGGTGTGTGTGTGTGTGTGTGTGTGTGTGTGTGCGTGCGTGCGTGTGGGTTGGGTGTGTGTGTGTGGGTGTGTGTGTGTGTGTGTGTGGTGTGTGTGGTGTGTGTGTGTGTGTGTGTGTGTGTGTGTGTGTGTGTGTGTGTGTGTGCATGCCGCTCGCATTTGTGTGTGTATGTGTGGTGTGTGTGTGTGTTGTGTGTTTGAGAGAGAGAGAGAGAGAGAGAGAGAGCGAGAGAGGAATGAGAGAGAGAGAGAGAGAGAGAGAGAGAGAGAGAGAGCGATTTGTATCTGCAGCCAAAACCCTAGAAGAAAGTTTGATTTAGTCTTAGTTGCCCGTATTCTTTTTCTCTACCACACATTGTTACTACTACTACTTGGTTTCTGTATATACACAATGTAAGTCGTTTAGCCAGGACAATGGAAGTTTAATGTCGAAAGAGTGCCGTTATCTTTCTTTTCCATTAGCCTCTCGTCTTTTTTCTTCTCTTTCTTTTTGCGCTCTCTCCCTTATTGTTCAGAGCGGCTTTAACTTTTTTATGATTTTAGCAAGTCTCCACTGGGGTTTTGCGTGTGCGCAGAAATCCTGCTTTACACGGGGCATGGCATCGTCGAAGTGTTCTTCTTCCGAAGATTAATGCACACATCCCTCTACCAAGTTTACAAGATTGTATGCATGTGTGTGTGTGTAAGTGTGTGTGTGTGTGTGTGTGTGTGTGTGTGTGTGTGTGTGGTGTGTGTGTGTGTGTGTGTGTGTGTGTGTGTGTGTGTGTGTGTGTGAGTGAGTGTGCGTGGTGTGTGTATGTGTGTGTGGTGTGTGTGTGTGCGTGCGTGCGTGCGTGTTTCGTGCGTGCGTGCGTACGTGCGTGCATGCGTGCGTGCGTGCGTGCGTGCGTGTGTGTTTGGTGTGTGTGTGTGTGTGTGTGTTGTGTGTGTGTGTGTGTGTGTGTGTGCGTGTGTGTGTGTGGTGTGTGTGTGGTGTGTGTGTGTGTGTGTGTTGTGTTTGAGTTAGTGTGTGTGTGTGTGTGTTGTGTGGTGGTGTGGGGGGAGGTGCGCATGCTTGCGTGCGTGCGTGCGTGCGTGCGTGTGTGTGTGTGTGTGGTGTGTGTGTGTGTGTGTGTGTGTGTGGTGTGTGTGTGTGTGTGTGTGTGTGTGTGTTGTGGTGTGTTGTGTGTAGGGAATGAGGCGGGCGAGGGCGTGTCTCCGGCTAATAGGACTCAATTGCACCCTAATTGGTCGAGGGAGGGGGGAGTGGAAGTGAGGAACGTCCTGGCATGTGCTACTGAAAATTGCTGTTTAGAACGGTTCCTTCATGGATGGAGAGGGTGATTTTTGGTCATCAAATTGGGTGAGCTTCAGACAGTTTGGTTTCTGAATAGGATGAATTTTGGTTATGACATTTGGTGAACTGTAAGATATTTCATTTTTGAAGAGGGTAAATGTTGTTCGTCACAATGGATGAACTGAAACCCATTTCTCCTTTTTGAAGAGTGCGAGCTGTGGTTGTAACACTGAATGGAACTTCAGGTTTTTGACAGGGACGACGTTTGAGCTACTACTTTTTTTTAAAGTAAAAGTA
>JADBJO010000516.1:654221-665802 GCA_016801955.1 Conus betulinus | reverse complement strand
CCCGTTTGGCTCTTCTTCACGTCTGCCCGTTTGGCTCTTCTTCTCCGCCTGCCCCGTTTGGCTCTTCTTCTCCACCTGCCCGTTTGGCTCTTCTTCTCCACCTGCCCGTTTGGCGTTTCTTCTCCGCCTGCCCGTTTGGCTCCTTCTTCTCCGCCTGCCCGTTTGGCTCTTCTTCTCCGCCTGCCCGTTTGGCTCTTCTCCACCTGCCCGTTTGGCTCTTCTTCTCCGCCTGCCCGTTTGGCTCTTCTTCTCCGCCTGCCCGTTTGGCTCTTCTTCTCCGCCTGCCCGTTTGGCTCTTCTTCTCCGCCTGCCCGTTGGTTCTTCTTCGCCGACTGCCCGTTTGGTTCTTCTTCGCCTGCCTGTTTGGCTCTTCTTCTTCGCCTGCCCGTTTGGCTCTTCTTCTCAGCCTGCCCGTTTGGCTCTTCTCTTCCTCCGCCCATTTGGCTCTTCTCCGCCTGCCCGTTTGGCTCTTCTTCTCACCCTGCCCGTTTGGCTCTTCTCCGCCCTGCCCGTTTGGCTCTTCTTCTTCCTGCCCGTTGGCTCTTCTTCTCCGCCTGCCCATTTGGCTCTTCTTCTCCGCCTGCCCGTTTAGCTCTCTTCTTCTCCGCCTGCCCTTCTTGGCTCTTCTTCTCTCCGCCTGCCCGTTTGGCTCTTCTTCTCCACCTGCCGTTTAGCTCTTCTCCACCTGCCCGTTTGGGCTCTTCTTCTCCACCAGCCCGTTTTGGCTCTTCTTCTCTGCCTGCCCGTTTAGGTCTTCTCTTCCACCTGCCCGTTTGGCTCTTCTTCTCCACCTGCCCGTTTGGCTCTTCTTCTCCACCTGCCCGTTTGGCTCTTCTTCTCCACCTGCCCGTTTGGCTCTTCTTCTCCACCTGCCCGTTTGGCTCTTCTCTGCCTGCCCGCTTGGCTGTTCTTCTCCGCCTCCCCGTTTGGCTGTTCTTCTCCGCCTCCCCGTTTGGGCTCTTCTTAACCTGCCTGTTTGCCTCTTCTTCTCCCGCCTGCCCGTTTGGCTCTTCTCTCGCCTGCCCGTTTTGGCTCTTCTTCTCTGTCTGCCTGTTTGGCTCTTCTTCTCTGTCTGCCTGTTTGGCTCTTCTTCTCTGTCTGCCTGTTTAGCTCTTCTTCTCTGTCTGCCTGATTGGCTCTTCTCCGCCTGCCCGTTTGGCTCTTCTTCTCTGTCTGCCTGTTGGGCTCTTCTCTCTCTGGTTGCCCGTTTGGGTCTCTTCTCTCCACCTGCCTGTTTGGCTCTTCTCCGCCTGCCCCTTTGGCTCTTCTTCTCCGCCTGCCCGTTTGGGTCTTCTTCTCCGTCTGCCCGTTTGGCTCTTCTCCTCCGCCTGCCCGTTTGGGTCTTCTTCTCCGTCTGCCCGTTTGGCTCTTATCCGCCTGCCCGTTTGGGTCTTCTTCTCCGCCTGCCCGTTTGGCGCCGTTCCTACAAAGGGAGTTCTGGTTCTGACTCGGACTTAACCTTTTCTGCCGAGAGTTCGTTCAGACTGTTGCGTGGATGATGATGATGATGATGATGATGATGATGATGATGATGATGACTGTTAGTACTATTATTATTATTATTATTATCATCATCATCCTCATTATTTATATTACTATTATCATTTTTTTCTTCTTCTTCTTCTTCTTCTTCCATTTGAAGTCACCGTAAGAAGAAAAGCGTGGAATGACAGCCCATCGTTAATTTTTTCTTCACTGGACTCTGGCTGTATCTCGGTTACTGAGGTTGCCACCAAGTCAAGTCTTAGCATAAAACGACACTCTCCACCTCCGCCCCCCCCCCCTCCCCCCCCCCTTTTTTTTTCCCTTCACGCGCGCACACACACACACACACACACACACACACACACACACACACACACACACGCGCGCGCGCGCGCGCTGACATGCGCGCTGACATGCGCACACACAAGCATGCACGCGCACACGCTTCTACACACACACACACACACACACACACACGCGCACGCGCACACACACACACATACACGCGCGCGCGCACACACACACACACACCACACACACACACACGCACACACACACACACACACACACACACACACACACACACACACACACACACACACACACACACACACACACACACACACACACACACACACACACACACACACACACAAAATACACACACGCACGCACGCACGCACGCACGGCACGCATTCACGCACGCATGCACGCACGCTCGCACGTAGGCACGCACGCACGCACACACATAACACAAAACACACACACACACACACACACACACACACACCACACACACACACACACACACACACACACACATATGAACACACACACACCACCACCACCACACCACACACACATACACACACACACACACACACACACTCACACTCACACTCATACCACGCACACACATAGATGCTCACACTCACACACACACACACACACCACACACACACGCGCGCGCGCGCGCGCCGCGCGCACGCGCACGCACGCACGCACACACGCACACACACACACACACACACACACACACACACACACACACTCACACACACTCATACATACAGAGAGAGGGAAAGAGAGAGGGAGAGACGCATGCACGGAACCAATGTCCTGATCATTTTTAGTTTCACTTCAGTGACCTAAATAGTATTTAGTCTTTTTCTTGGTTCACCAATCGAAAAAGCTTTATTTTTTTTTCGTGCAAATAACTTAATTAAATTAGTCTATGCAAAAAGCGTGATTCAATGGGGTAGGGGCGAAGGGGGTTAGAAATCAATGGGTGAACTGGAATGTGTACTGCTCCAATCTACCCCCTCCCCCCCCCCCCCCCCCCCCCCTAAAGAAAAAAAAAATCAAAGCATACATTTATTCATATACAGTGCCTCTGGCTAGTATGCTTGTCAGCGCAGGAATGCAAGAGACTTTTACGGCGTATGGCAGGAAAGATGTGTTGCCTGGACTTTGGTACATTATGATCATGGCGGAAAACATGTTCTGGTGAAATACGGTCGATCACACATTGTTTGGCCCTTTTCAGCGATTACTTACAAAAGTGCATCATTAGACAAAGTCGCACGCGAATCGCTTTTTACTTAGAATTATTTACGTTATGAGCCTTTTCTTAATTTCATTCTACGGCCTATATTTTTTTAAGTTGTCAATTGTTTTTTTAAAGTTGAATAGATGTTTTATCGTTGCTGTCTTTGTTCTTTATTTGGTTATGTTTGTTGTAAATCAGGGAAAAACAATCGTGATGATTGTATTCTGTTGTTTAATATATTTCCCTGATCAGCAGAATGTGACATATTCATCCTAGAAGCTGCTTGAATTTGTTTCTCCATTACATCAAGCTCATACGACCAGAAATACTGTCCTCGTCTTTAACCCGAAGCGGTACCTCTCAATAAATTGTCCAAACAGATTCTCACATATCAAACGCTTTTTTTCTGGCACATTTTTTTTGCCTGTACAAGATCTCCCCCAGTATGCCTCCGTGCTTTTAGAGATGTTTCTTTTCACAATGCATTTTGTTTGATCTGCACCGTATCTGCCTGCCAATAAAGCCTCTCCTCTTTTTAGACACCAGTTTGTTTTTTCTGCCACATTTTCATTTTTGCATTAGTTTTTCTTCCCAGTAACGTGTCACTCTCTTTGAAGACTTATTTTCAGGTTGGGGAACATTTTGTCTTTTTCTTTATTTGACTGAAATCCCAAAAAAGTCTCCGTCCTTCTAATATCAATTGTTTTTTCTCCGAAAAAAAAAAATGTCATTGCCTATATCAGATTGACAACACGATGACGACTGCCTCTCCCTTCGAAGGCTTGATATCCAGAGCATTTTGGCTTTGTGTATAATATTGTTCCAATAACAAGACCACAAACACACAGCGTTCTAGTTTTTTTCCCCCCTATTGTCCCCGTGTGTCAACCCTGATTACAGCCTCTTTTATGCAGTATCATGATGAACAGAGGGTGAACACAATATACCCCTTGCGCACGCATCCTGTATTATCACTGTCGGTGTTAGGTCCTGTTGGCCAACTTGCCGACTTTAATCCTCCAAGGGGGACATAGGGCTGCGGTGGTATTCCTCTTGTGGACTCCGTTCTGGGCTGACCTCTTTAGCGGGTAGCTGGGCCCCATGTCATCCCGGCTGCCTTCACTTCAGAATCCACGCACCGGCGCCAAATTTATCAAGGTCATACCAGCTTCCCATTCTCCTGTGGATTCCATACGAGTTCTTGTCTTGTGAAATTGGTTGGAGGCTTTCCGTAGTATAATGTTAGCTAAACTGGTCAGGAAATGGGTTTAAAAAAATCTTTTTTGCCATGCAACGAAGGTGTTTTTTGCCGATAAGACATCTAGCCAAAGCAGAATTACAATACCTTTGTCCACAGACAGCGTAGGTATAACAAACACCTCAGGATAATCCCAACCAATTCAGTTAATACATGGAGGAAAAACAGCTCTGGATAACTCGCATGCGTTGAACATGTCTATGGTACAGATTTTGCGGGAATGTTTTACATGTAGGGGGAAACGACGAACAGGAGCAAGCAAACAAACAAAACAAAAAGCAAATCGAGAACAGAGAACCTTCATGGCTTATAAAGATGTTTTGATGATATTCCACCACTTTGTCCTGTGGTCTAAACAGCACCATGAATAGCCGGAGAGTGGGGATGCAAGCCAGGTTTTTTTTTTTCCCTCTCTCTCTTTTTTTTTTACTTTGTCTATACTTGATATATCTGCACAGCAAGACACCCTACTCTATCTTTAAAGGTTTTTGAGATTAGCGCCCCTTAAAGATTACTTCGTCTTAAATACAAGGGTCTATTTGTTGGTGTTCACATTTGTTTAGATTGTCTTTCATTTAACTCGTCCACACAGACTCCCTCTCTTCTAATGCCTTCGTTTTTTACTGAACCAGTTTGCCCTTTGTCTATCCAGGAACATGTTTGTCATTGTCTGTCCGAGACTGATATCGCAATGAAATCTCCCTCCTTTTAAGAGAATCAAGGATATCTACTGTACATGTTTCCTAGCTGTTGTCTGCTTTCTGTCTGTCCACCTGTCTCTGTCTGTCCACCTCTCTGTCCACCTGTCTCTATCTGTCTGTCTGTCTGTCTGTCTGTCTGTCTCTCTCTCTCTCTCTCTCTCCTCTCTCTCTCTCTCTCTCTCTCTCTCTCTCTCCTCTCTTCCCCTCCTCTCCATCAGTCTCTCTCTTTCTAACTCTTCCCCTCCCCTTCCTCAGTTTTTCTCTCTCTCTTTCTGTGTTTTCTCTCTCTCTCTCCCTCTCTCTTTCCTCTCTCTGCGCGCGCGTGCGTGCGTGTGTGTGAGTGAGTGAGTGTGTGTGTGTGTGTGTGTGTGTGTGTGTGTTGTGTGTGTGTGTGTGTGTGTGTGTGTGTGGACTGGATCTCGACGATTACTTTACTTTGCTTTGTGGCACAGTTACGTTGTAAATGACTGTAAGTTAATGTGAACACCGTAACTTCATATTCTAACTGGAACCTTAATCTATGCTGTGTGGCATCAAGAGCGCAGGTAATGTTTTACTATTGGCATTATGAGAGGCATGGATAGAGAGACAGACAGACTGACAGATAGACTAGAGAGAGAGAGAGAGAGAGAGAGGCCATCAGACCAGACAGACAGAGATTATTCATGTAGAAACATTTTCAGAACTAAGGTTAAGTTTTTGTTTAGTTTTCCACCAGCGGGTCGTGACTGTGTGCGGACTAGCCGGCATCCGCTGCAGCACATCTGATAGCACAATGAAGTGACACTGCGCAGGGGGGGGGGGGGGGGTGGGGGGGGGGGGGGGGGGGGGGGGGGGGGGGGGGGGTCACTTCATAAACTACGTGAGAGTTTACAACCCGAAAATAGCATGGAACGGGTTCTCACTGCTGAGACTGAGTAGAGGCTGACCCTCTGCATTAACCCAAAAGCAGGGTCGGGCCCAGGATTGTTGATGCATGTCTGGAGGAAAAACAAATCCACAGTATGAGTACACATCGTTAGGCGTGATTTTCCAGTTCCTCTTAGAGGAGTACACTCGAATGACTATGTCAGGCAAGAAAAAACGACTACGTCAGGCAAGACAAACGACTATGCCAGCAAGGCAAACGACTGTGTCAGGCAAGGCAATCGACGGTCACACAAGAAAAGCCAGTATACTGGGCAAGACAAAACGACTATGTTACCCAAGACAAGCGACTATGTCAGGCAAGACAAACAACTAATGTCAGGCAAGACAAACACTATGTCAGGAAAGACAAACGGCTATGTCAGCAAAAGAAAATGTCTGACATTGTCGATAGTTTAACTGTCGACAATGTAAGACAAAACAATTGACATGTCAGATTATAAAACAATCGGCAATGTCAGACAAGGCAATCGATAATGTCAGACAAGACAATCGACAATGTCAGACAAGAACAATCGACAATGTCAGTTAAAACAATCGACAATGTCAGACAGACAAACGACTGGGTCAGACAGACAACGACTATATCAGGCAAGACAAACGACGAACTATGTCGGGCAAGACAAACGACAACGTCACGTGAGACAAACTACAACGTCACGTGAGACAACGACAAGCTCAGGGAAGACAATTGACTATGTCAGGCACAACTAATGCCTGTGTCAGGCAAGACTAACGACAATCCCAAGCAGCAAATTATCACATGCGCCGACAGACAAGACTTTCTCCCTCAGGATGTAGGCACCGTGAGCTTGCTTCAACAGGTGTGTGCTTCGCCATCGGATATTTTTGGATATTTGTTTTGGTTTTGGTTTGGTCTGTTTATTTGTGCGCGAAGAGGACGAATTTCATTGATGGCTGCGCCCCGCTAGTGATTATCATCAACATGGCTATCATTGTCATCGTCATCATCATCATCATCATCTTCTTCTTCTTCTTTCTTCTTCTTCCTTCTTCTTCTTCTTCTTCTTCTCTTCATCTTCTTCTTTTCTCCACCACCACCACCATCATCATCTCCATCATCACCATCATCATTAACATCATCATCATTACCATCATCATCATCATCACCATCAATACCACATCATCATCATCATCCCCATCATCATTACCACCATCACCATCATCATCGTCGTCTTCGTCATCACAATGACTCCTCGTCTATGATCTTTCCACAAGGTAGGGCGGGGAGGCGAGAAGTTCTTGAGGCAGGCAGAAACCCAGAACAGACAGCAAAGAGGACTCCATTGATTTTTTTGTTAGTAGTAGAATTAGTATTGTAATGAAAGCTTAACAGCACCTGTCCTCAGTTAGAAAACCAAGCACTAAGCGCTTTACAATCCACGCCATCATTACACAACGTACCTGAGGCAGAGCCCACCCGAAGAGGAGCTGCCTGCCGGCGCCCACCAGTCTCTCAGCCTTTTCCCCCCCGTCATTCTTTTTGATTGTTCACACAGGGTGCATGCTGTGTGTGACTTGTCATCCATACCAATGACCACACCTGGCTTTTTCCTCCGGAAAATGGAGTGAGAGCCAATGTTTAACTCCGAGGGGGAAAAATCCCCCCGCACCGAAACGACCCGGCGTAGGGTTCGAACCCGCAACCACAGGATCATCAGGACTGCGGGTCCTAAAGTTATTACAGCTTCTCTACCTGGAAGCATGACTGGGGACAAACATGGTTAAAGATCCCCTACTGGTAAGGGGTCCCGCATGGCACATGTGTGACCAGCAGTTAACCAAAGTGATGGTATTGGGGGCAGACGTTTTCTGTGTCGTGCCTGTGCAACGTTTTCCACACCAGATGATCAACAGGACTGGCTGTCAGTGGCAGTGCATAGTTGGAGGATGCTTCTTGTTTGTTTAACCGAAACGATAGTATTACGGAGCATCTGTCACTGTTTTGATGTCGTCTGTTCATGTCATTATGTGGCTGTAGATGCTGGTCTGGTATATGTTTGCGTTCGTGTGCGTCAGAGAGAGAGAGAGAGAGAGAGAGAGAGAGAGAGAGAGAGGGAAGAATGTGTGTGGGCGTTTGGCGTGTATGTGTGCGCGCGTGTTTTGTATGTATGGCATGTATGTACGTGTGCGTGTGCGTGCGCGCGCGCGCGTGTGTGTGTGTGCGTGTGTGTGTTGTGTTCCCAAGAAAATCAATGTACGTGTAAGTACATGCTTGTATGCGCTCACCTGCCGACGAAAACAAATGAGAGGACATTTTGAAAGGAGAGAGAGAGAGAGAGAGAGAGAGTTCCAAGGCTGGTGCAACACATTTTTATTCTCTGGTATGCTTTCAGTTTGGCGACCTTAAACTGAAGAAGAGCGATGGAAGTGCCCGTGAGCTGTGGACCAAGTCATTATCGCTCCCCTCCAGAGATCCTGTCGCTCTTTCGTCTGTCGTTTGAAATGTGTCTGTGACAGGGGCTGGCAGCTGTGGATAGAGCCATCATCGCTCCCATTGGAGGTCCTGCCGCTTTCCTCGTGCTCTTCCTCTGTGTTTTGAAAATGTGTCTCTGACCTGTCTGTGAACTGAAGATCAAACCGTCACCTGGAGGTTCGTGCCTCTTCGCGGAGCTCTCTGGCTGCTTTGTGAGTGTGTCCCAGAGAGTGGTATGTCCAAAATTAACCACTGGAACAATATAAGCTAGCCCCAGGAGCTCCCAGCTCAAAAGCTACCCTTTTATACAATATGAGTTGGCCCTAAAAGTGTCCCATGTTTAAACTATCCACAGGGACAGAATGATCTGACCCTAAAGGGACTTATGTTCAAGGCTAACCCTTGGGACAGGGTAAGTTAGTCCCAAAGTGTCACCGTCTTCACGGGAGAACCTGCCTCTTTTTCCCGAGATCTTCGTCCGTTCCGCAGTTGTGTCGCCGACACCTTTTAAAACTGTAGAGAAAGCAAGTGTTGCACCTGCTACCGGTCCTCCTGCTACCCTGTGCACCTTACCTGTCCTTTTGAATGTGTCTTTTACTCCATTCAAACTAGAAAGTAAGCCACCAGCACGTTCACTAAAGATTCTGCCACTTCCCTGAGGTCTTGGTCTGTACTTCAGGTGTTTCTTTGACCTGCCTGTGAAGTGCGCGAGGAAGCATCGTCGCCCCTATCAGAGGCTCTGCCTTTTCCTCCTGCTCTTTGGCCGTCCTTCAAATGTGTCTCTGACCTGCCTGTGAGCTGCACACTGGAAAGCAAGCCAAACGTCTTTATCACCAGAACTTTTGCCCCATCCTCGAGTTCATCTGTCCTTCAGGTGGGTCTCTAACCTGCCTGTGAAAACTGCTGACCAAACCATCATCGCCCCACCAGAGGCCCTGCGACATCATCGTGGCTCATCGTCTTTTCCTTCAGCTGTATTTCGAGCCTGAGCCTGCTTTAAAACTGGAAAGCAAGCCATCACCGCTCCTGTTATGGTTCTGCCCCACGATCGTGCTACTTAAATGTCTCTCTGGCCTCCTTCCCTTTTCACAGCGCGCCATCCTCTTTCCCACTGGAGGTCATGTTCCTTCCTCTTCTGTCCTTTAAAGTGTATCTGACCTGCTTCTAAGCAGTGGACAAGTCGTAAAAAAATAACAGTGTAGGAGCCGCCGTAGAAGAAGAGAGTTCACCACTGTGACAAATGTCCGCTCCACTGAAAAAACGCTGACATGATTACTTGTTTGCTGTTTTAAAACCCAGTCAAGCAACACACGGCCATGCGTATGAGGATTTTTTTCCTATCAAGAGAAAGAATAGATCACTTTTACAACTTTTTTCTCTGTGTAAGACAACATTGAGAGGAAATGTCGTATAGGAGTGTATAAGCTGAATGCAAACACTTTGCAAAAGGTATTGCACTTGTGACAAAACGTATCATCGTTATAAAGAAAAATAGTTCGAAATTGGTGTGGTTTAAAATCCCCAAAGGACAGAACATCGGAATCACACAGCTAGAATATTGAGTTTTCAAAGCATCAAAGGATCGAACAAGCTTTTCATAAACACCACACCCTCGAGGTTTAAAAACTGTGGAGGGACTGAACAACCTGTTTACAAGGACTGAGCTTCCACATTTGAAACCATAACGAACAGAATAGTCTGCTTACAGGAACTTAACGAAACCATAACGAACAAAATAGTCTGCTCACAGGAACTTAACGAAACCATAACGAACAGAATAGTCTGCTCACAGGAACTTAAACGAAACCATAACGAACAGAATAGTCTGTCCACAAGAACTTAATCCCGAGGTTAAAATCTCATAAGGGACAGAACCACTTGCTGACATAGGCGGAATCTCGTTGGTTATGTAACTATCAAAGGACGGCACAACCTATTCACGAGGACGGAATCTATTTTTTCATGAATTTGCAATAGGATGGAGCGATCTGTTGACTAGGACAGTATCTTATTGTTCATATAAAAAGTTATCAAAGGAAAAAATATAACTTATTGAACATCAGAACTTGCGTATGAGGAAAAAAATATAACTTATTGAACATCAGAATTTGTGTGTGAGGAAAAAAAGATATAATTTAATGAACATCAGAACTTTGTGTGTGAGGAAAAAATATAACTCATTGAACATCAGAACTTGTCACGCAGCCAAGAACTGTGAATTAAGAACACCTCAACCGTCACGAACTATTCGCAAAGGGAACAAACTTTACGAAGTGGTTGAAATCGTTGGTAGAGATAAATCAAATCAGACAGCCACGGCTGGTCTGCACTCATTGTCATCAGGCACGTTGCGTCAAACACCCGACTTGTTGACAGGTACACACACAAGTGCAAGTGCAAGTGACTGCAGCACGTCTGTCATCGACTGGGAAGAGGTCTGAAGCAGCGGCAGACGGCACAGAGTGTGTGTGTGACAGTGTGCGTGTAAGGAGCAAGGTTGCGCAGAGGCGGCATGGCGGAAAAATCGGATGAGACCATCGCCCGAGAGAGGGGAACGATGCCTGCACACTCCGCAACACACAGGTGAGTGCTTTGTTTCTGTGTCCCGTCGCAATGGTCTGTCGCGCGCGCGTGCGCGCGCGCGCGCGCGTGTGTGTGTGTGTGTGTGTGTGTGTGTGTGTGCGTGTGTGTGTGTGTGTGTGTGTGTGTTGTGTGTTGTGTGTGTTGTGTGTAAAATGTGTGTGGTGTGTGTTTGTGTGTGTGGTGTGTGTGTGTGTGTGTGTGTGTGTGTGCGTGTGGGTGCGTGCGTGCGTGTGACTGTGTGTGTGTGTGTGTGGTGTGTGGGGTGTAAAATATGTTGTGTGTGTGTGTGTGCGTGTGGGTGCGTGCGTGCGTGTGACTGTGTGTCGTTGTTATTGTTGTTGTTCTTGCTGCTGCTGTTATTGTTTTTTTTTTTCTCTCTCTCTCTCTTTGTGTTTTCTGTCTGTCTGTCTCTCCCTCCTCTCTCTCTCTCTCTCTCGTCTCTCTCTCTCTCTCTCACACACACACACACACACACACAACACACACACACACACACACACACACACACACCACACATGAATTCAACAACTAAAGGCATTCCAGAGCCACTAGTGCCAATGATTGAATGAGGAACACCAGAATATTATTTCTTGACGCCTACAGAACAAGCATTATATTGTCAGAGCAGACACGGAAATGTG
>JADBJO010000516.1:634221-639221 GCA_016801955.1 Conus betulinus | reverse complement strand
AAGGATGTAATAAGTAGCTGAATTGAGGTTTCAGGAACTTGCTTGCACTACCATCCGAGATTTTGTCCAGACGTCTCGTTGATTGGATGGAATACACTTTGTCCAGATGTCTAGTTGATGGGATGGAATACACTTTGTCCAGATGTCTAGTTGATGGGATGGAATACATTTTGTCCAGCTGCCTAATTGATGGGATGGAATACACTTTGTCCAGATGTCTAATTGATGGGATGGAATACACTTTGTCTGGATGTCTAGTTGATGGGATGGAATGCACTTTGCACAATACCGATCGCCAGCTCTCCAAAGCGGGCCTGAGGGAGCAGCATCCCAGACACCAGGAACCATCACACAAACAGAGTGCACAGAGGCAAAGGGTAGGCAGACGTGAAACGGTGTGCGAACAAAGAGGTGTGGGCTGGTGGGAGGGAATGCATAAATAGTCTGCGCACCACTGCCAATGAGTCCCAAGGAAACCAAGGGAGACCGAAACAGCCAGGAGTAGTTCTGCTGTTCGTTAGGCAAACTGGACAGAGGTGATCGACTCCATATACAGAACTATTGGTAGTATTCGGTATGTATAAACATGGATCCTGTTGTTGTTTCCTGGAACGATTCAGAAGAAATCAGACACATAGCTTGCTTTGAAATATCCCTGAGCAAAAGGGTTGAAGCTTGGAGGAGGGGTGTGCTGGATTGAGGGTAGGGGATGGTTGTAGGGTTGGGGGAGCATCAAATAAACTCTGCTGATACAAGTTTCCTCCAGTTGTGACTTTTCTGTTGTTAAGTGCATGTAGCTTGCTTTTTTTTTTTTTTACACTGTTCGATTCTCAGCTGGTATAGTAATACGCTACAGGATGTGTAAAATATCAACTCATATTGAATACTAGGATCAAACCATTTTACCCATCTAGTCTAAATAGATAAAATAAAGAAAACAACTTAAGACGCAGAGCAGAAGAAACAGCTTTTGCCAAATGGGGTGCAAAGTCAGTGAGCATCCTCTTTGGCTGTACATTATTTTTATCTCAAAGGCTGTGAAATCTGTTCTCTTCAGTAGGCATGAACGATCTGGATATATTACTCTCCTGCGACACATGTCCTCCTATGCTTATTTCACAACATGACAGAACATTTTATACTGGGATGGATCTGGTTAAAAATGAAAGGAATGGATGGGGAGGCCTGGGAATCTGGGGACGATCATTTTAGCAGTCCCTTCCCAGCTCCATGATATTTGAAGACGTTTTACAACAGTGTTCTGTTTGGCCTTCCATTTCCCTTTGATTGTTGCGCCTGCTCTTTTCCTCTCTTTTCAGTGTGCACCTGAGTAAGAAGATAGAAGAGAAAATCTTTTACACGTATGGAAGGAACATACCAATAAAAACTCTCTCTCCCGTTCTCGCTCTCTTTTCAAACACACACACACACACACACACACACACACACACACACACCACACACACACACACACACACACACACGCACACATACACACACACACACACACACACACACACACACACACACACACACACGCGCGCGCGCGCGCGCGCGCGCGCGCGCACGCACGCACGCACGCTCGCACGCACGCACGCACGCACGCTCGCATATATATATATATATATATTCTCTCTTCTCCGCACTCCACCCCCCTCTCTCTCTCCTCTCCCCTCTCTCTCTCTCTCTCTCTCTCTCTCTCTCTCTCTGTCTCTCTCTCTCTCTCTCTCTCTCCCTCCTCTCCCTCTCTCTCCCTCTCTCTCCCTCTCTCTCTCTCTCTCTCTCTCTCTCTCTCTCTCTCTCTCTCTCCCTCCTCCCTGTCCCTCACTGTCTGCCTGTCTCTCCTCCCGTCTCCTCTCTCTCTCTCTCTATCTCCCCCCCCCAAAATCTACCCCTTCTCCTCTCTCTCTCTCTCTCTCTCTTCTCTCTCTCTCTCTCTCTCCTCCTCTCCCTCTGTATCTCTCTCCTCTCGTCTCTGCCTAATTAGTGTGTTCTAACCAGTCCTATCCCTACTGTGTATGTGTTCGTTGGACGTCGCTGCCTAATTAGTGTGTTCTAACCAGCCTTCTGCAGAGAAAGAGTATTTTGGGAAGATAAGTACATCCTTGTTGCTGGCAAAGTACCATAGTAGTGGTAGCAGTTCTGACTAGTGTAGCATCCGTTGATGATGGCTGATGGGCTGTGACGCAAATGATGAATGACTGGCAAAATACTGAAGAAAATTCATCGTACAAGGCGTATCCCGACAGGATTGCTGATCTGTTTTTTTATCCATGGAAAAAAAATTGCAGTTAAGAATGAAACGAGCTCTGGAGTTAAGCAGTCCTGCGTTATTTCCTTCCATTTCAGGTTTGTCTTTGGTATTATCAGTCATACCTGGACGTACAGTTCAGGTGTATCTTATCTACATTTACTGACATCCTTCAAAGGCCCTGAGAAGATTTCCCCACGGAAATCAGTCTGGATTACCGCTCCACAAGCAGTGGATTGCAGGAGTAATGCCAGGTACATAAACACCTACGTTGTTTCTGCTGTCCAAGAGTCCATGGTCCAGATTAACATCTTGGATTTCAAGTCTCTGAAAAAGGCACAGATATGTCCGGAAATTCAAATCTGAAAGGTGCAATTTGAAGAGGGAAAAGGAGCAAGGAGGTTAGGAGCTTGAAATAACACTGAAATACTTTAAAATCTTTTGCTGTATCCCGGTGTAAGCAATTTGTAACTGTGATCTGTTCTAGAGACCTTTTAGAAGGACGCCAAAAGTAGTGAAATGAGGTTTTAACAACTTGCTAGCTTTTCCAACGGGCTAAAATGCCCGTTGGAAAAGCTGGCAAGTGTTAAAGCCTCATTTAACATATAACTCACGGTATGGAATTAACTCTGGGGAGACATATAACTCACGGTAGGGAATTAACTCTGGGGAGACACAACTCACGGTATGGAGTTAACTCTGGGGAGACATATAACTCGCGTGTGGAGTTAACTCTGGGGAGACATATAACTCGCACGGTATGGAATGAAACTCTGGGGAGACATACAACTCACGGTGTGGAATGAACTCTGGGGAGACATATAACTCACGGTGTGGAATGAACTCTGGGGAGACATATAACACTGTATGGAATGAACTCTGGGGAGACATATAACTCACGGTATGGAATGAACTCTGGGGAGACATACAACTCACGGTGTGGAATGAACTCTGGGGAGACATACAATTCACGGTGTGGAATGAACTCTGGGGAGACATAGAACTCATGGTGTGGAATGAACTCTGGGGAGACATACAACTCACGGTGTGGAATGAACTCTGGGGAGACATACAACTCACGGTGTGGAATGAACTCTGGGGAGACATACAATTCACGGTGTGGAATGAACTCTGGGGAGACATAGAACTCATGGTGTGGAATGAACTCTGGGGAGACATACAACTCACGGTGTGGAATGAACTCTGGGGAGACATACAACTCACGGTGTGGAATGAACTCTGGGGAGACATACAACTCACGATATGGAATGAACTCTGGGTGGCATACTAATGAAGGGGTAACACGTGAAGGCTGACAACCCTTCAGATTTTTGTGGAATAAAAGAAAACCACCACCAATGGGCAAAGGTAGACAGAATATGTCATTTCCTGTAGAAGGCAAACGGAGTAATCCTCTCTGGAGAATGGAAGCGTCAATGGCAATGGACATCGCAACGGCTTTGAGCAGAAAAAAAAAAAACAGTCAGCGCCAGCCGATCCCTGTGTCACTTAGCAAAAGGATTGCAGCCAGGCCGAGTGCCGTTTTTTTTTTTCTGCAGAGGAGACAGTGACTGATCGCCGCCTTTCCAATGCTGCCTGTGAGGGAGCGTTCCAGACATCGGGAAGCATCACGAAAATAGGTTGAAAGAAAGAAACGCAGGCAGACGTGGGATTGTGTGCGAACGAGGGGGTGTAGGGTGGCGGGAGCGAATCCATAAGTAGTCTGCGCGCCATTCCCAGAAAGGCCCAAAGACACGAAGGGAGACCTTAACAGAAACGAGTAGTTCAGTTGTTGGTTAAATTGTCTACAGACTGGTGTGGACAGAGATATATCGTTTCCAGCACAGGGAAGAACTAAACGTTGTACCCAGTCTGTATAGACAAGGATCGTCGTGCTTTTTTGCTGGACCGATATAGAGGAAATGAGACAGAAAACGTGGTTGTGAAATATCCCTGAACAAAGGGATGAAAGTTTGGAGGAAAGAGTATGGGGCCTGAGGGTGGGGATGTAGTTGGGTTGGGTGATGGGGCATCATAAACTCTATCTGTTGATGAGTTCCTCCAGTTATGCCTGCCTCTTAGTAAAGTGCATGCAGCATGCTTCTTTTTTTCACAGTTCTTCTCAGCTTGTCTCTTAATATGACACCTGATGTAAAGTAACATCTCAACATTTTAAGATCAACATTTTCACCCATCTAATCTGAAATTGTTAAAGAGAAGATAACGCATGGCATAGACGAGAACATGTTTTCCCTAGTGTGGTTCAAGGTCAGTGCGTGTTACGTGGAATTTCCCCTTAAGGTGTTTATTTCCATTTTTATCTAGGGGGCTGTGAAATCTGGCGTATCCATTAGGCCTTGAGAATCTACGCATTTCCCCCCAATGCCGCACAAACTCTCCCACGCTGATTTCACTACAAGACGAACGATGATATCCTGGGATGAATCTGGCGGAAAGAGAGCGCAGTGGGGAGGAGTGGATGTTGTAGGGGCGATCATTTTAGCAGACCCTTCCCAACCAGCTGCAGTTCTGTTGGCCTGCCGTCCATTTCTTTCTTTTCTTCGGTGTATCTTAATATTGTACACAGAGGTACATACCAAGACAAAATCTCTCTCTCTCTCTCTCTCTCTCTCTCTCTCTCTCTCTCTCTCTCTCTCTCTCTCTCTCTCTGTGTGCACATCTCTCTCTGTGTGTGCACATCCTCCCTCCCTCCTCCCTCTCTCTCTCTCTACCTCTCTCTCTCTCTCTT
>JADBJO010000516.1:629221-631721 GCA_016801955.1 Conus betulinus | reverse complement strand
AGCAGCGTTCGCTTAGAGTTAATGGTCGTGTGTTTGATTAATCGTGGGAGCAAGAGTTTCCCTATTGTTTGTCATTTACTGTTTACTGTTCCCTGGCTGATAGAAGATTCCCTCTTTGAAATGAGTCTTTGCTGCATTGATGATGGGGGCAGGGCAAGATTAGGGTTGGGGGCATATCTTAATTCATGGAAAGGATTTTGGGGGAAAAAAATACGACAGATCCATAAAAACTCCACCCTAGGTATTTCGGCTGTCTAATAGTGGACCACACAGATGTCGAACAGACGTTGAGAGTTCGCTTCCCGTTAGCGTCCAGTATAGAAACCGCCGATTTTGCCTACAGTCTGAAGGTGTTTTGTTCCAGAGGTAAAATGTAGAGTTAGAGGGGTAACTTCCTTCCCGGTCTCCTGGGATGGCTGTTCCAATCTGTCCAACCATCGTTGGTAGGTATGGATGTTCAGCTTGAATATGATAGAACATTAGAAAGATGCAAACCACGCGCAACGCTTCTGATCCATGCAGTTTCATGGTTTCTTCGTCTCACCCCTGTTTTATTGTTCAGTGTTTGGAGATTTAGGTGTCAGTCCCTGTTTCAGTTTTCAGTGTTAAAGGAGTGGGATTTCAGTCCATGTGTCGATGATCAGTGTCCTGGGATCTGAATCCCTGCTTTGTTGTTCACTGTCACTGATTTCAGTCACAATTCATTGCTCAGTGTCATTGGATTTCAGTCATAGTTCATTGTTCAGTGTCACTGAATTTCATTGTTCAGTGTCGCTGGATTTCAGTCATAGTTCATTGTTCAGTGTCACTGGATTTCAGTCATGGTTAATTGTTCAGTGTCACTGGATTTCATAGTTCTATTCAGTGTCGCTGGATTTCAGTCATAGTTCATTGTTCAGTGTCACTGGATTTCATTGTTCAGTGTCGCTGGATTTCATAGTTCATTGTTCAGTGTCACCGGATTTCATAGTTCATTGTTCAGTGTCGCTGGATTTCAATCACAGTTCATTTTTCGGTGTCGCTGGATTTCAGTCATAGTTCATTGCTCAGTGTCGCTGGATTTCATAGTTCATTGTTCAGTGTCACTGGATTTCAGTCATAATTCATTGTTCAGTGTCACTGGATTTCAGTCATAGTTCATTGTTCAGTGTCGCTGGATTTCAGTCATAGTTCATTGTTCAGTGTCACTGGATTTCAGTCAAAGCTTATTGCTTAGTGTCATTGGATTTCAATCCCTACTCCATTGTTTAATGTCTGAGGACTGTAGTTCCTGTTTTATTGGTCTTCGTCTCTAACCTCAGTCTGTTTCATCGTTTGGTGTTCCAGGACGACTTCACCCTCTGTTCCTTTGTTCAGTATTGTTGGATGTCAGCCCCTGTTTCATTGCTCATTGTCTTCGAATTTCAATGCGTTTCATTGTTCATCGTCGTCCTAGTGTTTTAACTTCTCGTTCATAGTACACTGTGCTGGTTTATCAATTCTTGCTGCAGTGTTTGGTCCTTGAAGACCAATCTCCACTTCATTCGCAGGCATCTTGGGATTTCAGTCCCTGTTTCGTCGCTCGCTCGGTGTCTTGGGATTTTAATCCCACTTTCATTTCACAGTGTCCTTGTCCGGGCCTCATTCTGCAGTATCCTGGGATTCCAATCCTTGTTTCACTGTTCAGTGTCCTTGGACGTTATTCCCTGTGTTTTGTCGATCGGTGTGTCTTGGCATTGGAATCACAGTTGAATAGTCCAGTGTCTCTCGATTTTAAACCTAATTCATTGATCACAATCCAGAGATTTCAGTCCTTCCTTTATTGCTTAGTATACAGGAATTTCGATTCTGTTTCGCGCGCGACAGTGTGGAAGAATTTCAATCCTAGTTTGTCATTCAGTGCCCAAGGATCTAACTCTTGTCTGGTTGTTCACTTCGTCGTATTCTGTCACAGCCTAATGGTTTAGTTTCCTGGAGGTTCAAAGTGTGGGATTAAGAATCAGTATTGTGCATCAGTGACAAAATGGAAACATGTGTTCCGAAGGGAAGCAAATGCTGTAGTAAAATGCAAAGCAAATTAGAAAAGTTCCATTTATTCTTACCCCTCTGAATCCTAGAAAACACACACAGAAAAACATGTCGTTTTAAGAAATTCCGGAAAAAACAGGGGGGCGGGTGGAACAGGCCGAAGATAGGAGACGGGGAGAAGTTTCGGGTGATGTTGATTGCCTTCTTAGCAAGTCTTCAGGTAAATCCTGTTACATAGGCTTCGGCACTTAATTTGCTATCTCTGAATTCAACTAAACAGTGCCACCAGACAAAGTCTTCAGGTAAATCCTGTTACATAGGCTTCGGCACTTAATTTGCTATCTCTGAATTCAACTAAACAGTGCCACCAGACAAAGTCTTCAGGTAAATCCTGTTACATAGGCTTCGGCACTTAATTTGCTATCTCTGAATTCAACTAAACAGTGCCACCAGACAAAGTCTTCAGGTAAAAATCTGTTACATAGGCTTCGGC
>JADBJO010000516.1:614221-619221 GCA_016801955.1 Conus betulinus | reverse complement strand
TAGGATGAGAAGGGGTCCCAGAGCCAACAAATTAACAAAAGAAAAAAGGGGAGGGGGGGGGGGGGAGAGAGAACAAAGAATTAACATAGGAAACAAAAACAAAAGCTGCAACAAGCCCTTCTTCGGGTTTCAGATCAGCTTGAAGACATGTGAAGAGAGTTTTGGAGGGATAAGCCCATACCGACACGTTTCAAATGGCGCCTTTCTTCTTTTTGTCCCCATTCAAATGGAAAATATCTTTTTACAGTGCCGATATCCCTTCAGGCAGATTTAAAGGGGTGGGAGGGGACGATGGTTACAAACTTTCACGCGGGAAGTAGGAGAAGATGCGATGGATACTTTTTTTTTCGTATAATGCACTATTCATTGACAAGTTTAACAACATCTTTGAAATGGGTATTCTGATGATCTGAAGCTCATATGTATGGTAAGCTACATGCCTGTCTCTGTGTATTACGTTGGACTAAGGAATGGAGGGATGAGGGTGACAATGAGGTGCATATGTCCGGGAAGAGGCAGGCGGAAGGGGGCGGATCAACCGAAGAGGGAGGGAGAGGTGTCTGCCATTCACCCTTCGAGCCCTGCCGACACTCCCCAAGTCTACATGCCCAGGCAGTCAGCACACAACTTGTGCGCTCGTCAGGAGGGTTAAATCCTGGGTGAAAAGAGACCAGAACGTCGTCACTTCATAGGAAAAGTCGTTGTCCGAGTCAAACCGAAAACTAATTTATTGACGGAAAAGCCAGGATTTGTGTATCAGTCCAATTATGTGAGTGGGAGAGACAGAACGAAGGAGTCGTGATTTTTCAATCCTTCCATTTATGTTATCTTCTGTTGTTGGTACCTTGAACGTTTCTTACAACAACAAAAAAAAAAACAAAACAAAAACAAAAAACCCGTTCACTTTATTCAGTATTTTTTTTTCTTTTCCGCCCGCTCAAGTGTTCTTGTATTATTTTTCCTAGGGGTACACGTAGGATATGCTTCGCATCAGCTGGTTACCATGAGCCAGCAGCAAACCTGGCAAGGTCTTCACATAGAGAGAAACAGATGTTACTTGCTTGTTGTTTTTTTTTTTCCTTTGCGTTGCCATAGCTTTGTATACAGTGCACAGCTTGCGTTTCCTTCTGATAAAGGCAAGTATGGACGCTATTGTGCTACAAAATTTCTATGGGACATGTTAAGATGAGCAGCATACTTTCCTATTTCATATCTTGCTTTCAAAAACACAATTAATATTTGAACTGACGGTAGACTCTTTTCATACTTACACTTATAAATATAAAATTTGGCGAGTAGCAGAATTAAGCGAAACGTTCTATCAGATTTAAAGTTACAATCACAACCAAAGAGTATTATGTTTTCATCAAGCAACAGTTTCATAATTTCACATTTTCTTTTTACCACATTCCGAAACTCTTGCCAAAGGTTTCGTTCATACTGGCAATGCCAAAATATATGTTGAATGTTTTCTTTTTCTCTCTCTCTCACAAAAAGAGCATTTTTCTGACTCTTCAATTCCCATGTTTCGCAAAAAGAACATTGGTTGCCAATATCCTGTTAATAATTCTCATTGGAAACCATCTTAGCTTTATGTCTTTTATCTGTCGAATTTTTAAAAAAGTTTTAACCCATATAACTTTCTTCTGTAAGCTTGCATTCCATTTATTGCAAAAACCTGGTTCTGTTGTGTCTTAATTTGATAAACCGTAGTAATGTTAGGCTTCTCTTGAAACTGAGCGGATTTTAGCTAATAATTTACTTGTCATACCTTCCTCACAGTATTTCGTTTCTAGTCAGTTTCTCTCGACTACTTTTACACAGCACTAACGTAGCCATTTTATGTTACAAAATCCGTATTGACACTATAACTATTTATCAACAAAGGATTGGAAACTCAAAAAATTCACTGTTCTCATCCAGAAGATTCTGTTTGCAGAATACATCATTTTCAACCCAGTTTTTTATAAAAAAGTTGATCTACCCTCAGTTTCAAGTGAACAGAATTCCTCCGCAGTTTTAACACGAACAATCTTACCTTTCTCTCTGTAAGCGTCGAATACATCTCCCCAGAACTTACTTAGTTTATCACTCCATGGCAGGTCGGATGCTAGTTTATTGATGATTTCTACTTTTTCATACACCGAAATAAACACTTCTTCCATCTGTGTTTCCTGGGTATGATTTTACGAATCCAAGTTACTTTTAAAGCATTATATGCTTTTTGTACTCCCTGTTCTTATAGAACAGGGAGTACATTAGAATGGGAACGAAGAAATGCTGTGCGCGCGCGCGCGCGCGCGCGCGCACGCGCGCGTGTGTGTGTGTGTGGTCAAAAAGTGTTCCACTCGCTCCAGACAAAAACTACTGGGCCGATCTTCTGAAAATTTGTAGGTATGTTCATTATGGGGTCACGGATGATGCCCGATGTTTTAGTTTAGCGTTATAGCCGTTACTAACGGCTGTAACAGCTGTGTGACGTTTTTCTTTGTTTATGGAATATCTCAGAAAGTACTCGGCCGATCTTAGTGAAAATTAGCAGGTATGTTCATTATGGGTCACGGATGATGCCCGATGTTTTAGTTTACCCTATTATAGCCGTTACTAACGGCTGTAACGGCCTGTAACGGTTTTTCATCTTCAAAGAATATCTCAGAAAGTTCTTGGCCGATCTTTGTGAAAATTAGCAGGTGTGTACATTAGGGGTCACGGATGATGCTCGATGTTTTAGTTTACCGTTATAGCCATTACTAACGGTTGTAACGGTTTATCTTCGTCATGGAATATCTCAGAAAGTACTCGGCCGATCTTTGAAAAAATTAGCAGGTATGTTCACTATGGGTTACGGTTGATGCCCGATGTTTTGGTTTACCGTTATAGCCGTCACTACCGCCTATATCGGCCCCTAACGACTTTTCTTCTTCACGGAATATCTCAGAAAGTACGTGGCCGATATTTCTGAAAATTTGTAGGTATGTTTATTATGGGTCACGGATGATGCCCGATGTTTGAGTTTACCGTTATGGCCGTTACTAACGGCCCATAATGGTTTTATTCTTTATGGAAGATCTCAGAAAGTTCTTGGCGGATCTTTCTGAAAATTTGTAAGTATGTTCATTATAGGTCACAGATGATGGCCGGTGTTTACCAGAATAGCCATTACTAACGGTTACACCAGCCCAAGACGGTTTTTCCTCTTTATGGAATATCTCATGCGTATTCAGGATAAACTGGGAGTACGTTTATTGCTTTGCATCTTGTTTATATTTGGTATTCCGATTCCCCCCTGCTCAAAATTTTCCACAGACGTTTTCTTACTAATTCTCTCTTTTTATTTTGCCCCAAACGAACCTAAATATAAAGTTCTGGATTTCATTAGTTATATAGTTCGGTGGGTTTGGTAATAACATTCATAGATGGTTTAGTTTAGAAAGAATAATAGATTTAAGCACTGTTACTCTGCCGAGAGGCGTCACTTGCCTTTTGAGCTAAGTTTTCTGCAGTGTTTTGATTTCTGCAAACTTTTCTTTCAGGTTCATAATTTCGCAGTGTTTTAAATCACATGTAAATCCGATGTCCAGATTTTAAATTTTGGAGGGTTCGACTTTATGTTCAAATGTGGCATATACTTAACAGGGGAATTTCGTTTACTACCTAGGCATACTGCGTTTTTTTTTTTTCTGCGTTTAATGTGAGTCCAGACACTCTTCCACAATGTGCAATAGTGCAAATAGATTCCTCAAATGATTTTCGATCTCCCTCTAGCAATAGTTCAGTATCATCTGCATACTGTGATATCTTGTTTTCATTATTGGCTACTTGAATTCCCTTTATACTTTTATTTTGTCTTGTCATATTTGCCAAAATCTCAACACATAACAAATAAATGTGGAGAGATTGGGTCACCTTGACGGCATCCACTCTTAATAGGGAACCACCCAGCCAATTTTCCATTCACAGACTCAGTTGACTTAATATTTGTATAAAATGTTTGTATCCATTGGTAGGACAGATGCTTGGATCAAAGCCAAAGGCATGTAATCCCTTAAACATAAAATCATAACTTACACTGTCAAATGTTTTTTCGAAATCCAGGCAAGGAAGTAACCTGTTTTATATATATATATATATATATATATATATATATATATATATATATATATATACAATCATTAAATCAAGTATGTCATAGATTAGACGAATATTATCTCCTAAATGCCTGTTGGGTATAAAACCAGTCTGATCCTTATTAATGATAGAAGGAACCACATGTTTTAGTCGGGTAGCTTTTCAAGTAGATCCTATCTTGTACATAATATTCAAAAGCGAGATGGGCCTCCAGTTTCTTATCAGGTCTTTGGGGTTGTCGCCCTTTGGAATGCATACAGTAATACCCTTCTTTTTGTGTTGATGACAGGTCCTTGTTGTCTATCCATCACTGATCGCTGTCACAAGGTATGGACCAAGTTGCAGACAGAAAATTTGGAAAAACTCTGCTGTGAAACCGTCGCTCTCAGGACTTTTCATATTTGACATATTTTTAAGAGCATCACCCGCTTCTTCCAGAGTACTTTTTCCCGCCACAGACGTTCTCTGACCCTCGGTTTACGTTGGCAAGTCTTCTACTAAATCAATTATTTCACAAGGCTCTACATCTTTTTTAGAACACAAATCTTCTGTAAAAGTTATTAACTTCCTGAGCAATTTCATCGTTGTCATGTAAAAGTAGAATTGTCATCATGCGTAAGTTTGATTATATTCTTATTAACGTACTTACGATTTTCAAGTCCTCAAAAATCACTTGCTCGATCGCTGCCTTCCAGCAATCTTGATTCACAAAGCAGGCACTTTGGCAAAGTCCTATTCCTTTTCACTTCTTCACTCCACCCCTTCGGCACAGGCCTGTCATGAGAGAGAGAGAGAGAGAGAGAGAGAGAGAGAGAGAGAGAGAGAGAGAGAGAGAGAGAGAGAGAGAGAGAGAGAGATAACTCGAGTTATCT
>JADBJO010000516.1:604221-606721 GCA_016801955.1 Conus betulinus | reverse complement strand
AGCTGTTCTACCACTGTGAGATCTGCAGCTGTTCTACTGCTGGGGGGTCTGCAGCTGTTCTACCACTGTGGATCTGCAGTTATTCCACCACTGAGAGATCTACAGTTGCTCTACTACTGTGAGATCTGCAGTTGTTCTACCACACTGTTCGGTCTGCAGTTGTTCTACCACTGTGAGATCTGCAGCTGTTCTACCACTGTGGATCTGCAGCTGTTCTACCACTGTGAGATCTGCAGCTGTTCTCTACCACTTTGAGACTTGCAGTTGTTCTACCACTGTGGGATCTGCAGCTGTTCTACCACTGTGGATCTGCAGCTGTTCTACCACTGCGAGATCTGCAGTTGTTCTACCACTGTGAGATCTGCAGCTGTTCTGCCACTGGGGGTCTGCAGTTGTTCTACCACTGTGAGATCTGCAGCTGTTCTACCACTGTGGGGGATCTGCAACTGGTTTAATACATTGCGATCTGCAGATATTTACGAGTGTAGGATCTGCAACTGTTTTACAAGTTTAAGGTCCGCAGCTGTTTTACAAGTATGGACCCTACAGCTAGTTTACCGTTGTAGGGGTCTTCAGCCTGTACTCGTTTACCCACTGTGGGATTTGCAGTTATTTCATCACTGTGGAGTCTTGCTCCCCCGCCGTGTGGCCTGTGCGTGTTTGACTGCTATAGGGACTGTCGTGCTGCCCCTGTGGTGTCTTTATCTGAATTTACTTTCGTGGCTTCTGTAATGGTTTACTGATTTCTGTGGAACGAGGGATAAGTTGAGAGGAGTTTGTGAGACCAGTCGCACTTATGCACATTGTCCAGCTACATTATCTCTAGTTTCTAGTGGCACTTTCGTAGGTAAGGTGTATGTGCCGGTTCTCTCTCTCTCTCTCTCTCTCTCTCTCTCTCTCTCTCTCTCTCTCTCTCTCTCTCTCTCTCTCTCTCTCTCCTTTCTAACCTATTTAACGGTTAACAAATTTAAAAATGCATTTCACGAGATTTCGTCTTGGCTTAAACGACCTGAATATAAATAGCAGATACAAAGAAAATATCAAAGCATGTCCTTTTTGTAACCAGCTTGAGAACGAGCTCCACTTTCTATTCAGATGCAATGCTTATAGGCCTTTCAGAGAAAAATACATACTAAAGCACAGACAATTTCAGAACGTGAACTCTACTGAACTAAAACAATTACTCGCAAACGAAAATGTGCGTATTACAAGAGATATTGCTATGGATATTTATTATGCACTGAAAAAAAAAGAGAACTCGTATCCCATACAGTATGAATAATTAGTTACCCTCATATATTAGCCTTTTTAGTACATCGAAAAAATAAAGTATACTTTTGTTGTCATTTCTCCTTTTTCTCTCTTCATGTGTACACTGCACTTCACATTGTTATAGGCCGAGGCCTGAAACATTGAAATTGTGTTCAATTGTGTTCAGTTGTTCAATGTTCTCTCTCTCTCTCTCTCTCTCTCTCTCTCTCTCTCTCTCTCTCTCTCTCTTTGTGTGTGTGTGTGTGTGTGTGTGTGTGTGTGTGTGTGTGTGTGTGTGTGTGTGTGTGTGTGTGTGACCGAATGACTCGTATGTGATAATCCGTTTTCGGAAGTTAGGTTGTTCATATCTCTCCAGATCAGTGTAACATTTCCTCTTTTGTCTGACCTGGGAATACGATGTCAAAAGGTGTCAAAGGTCAAGGACTACATTCCTGTTGTTCAAAGGTGGTCCTGCAACATGCGAAGGTGAAAGACCAATCGATGGATGCCAAGCTGCCCGAATTTTATTCTGAAATTTTCTCAACTTAGAAATTATACGTGAAATCCCGAATTAAGCGGGAAAAAATCCAAAATTCCATTTTTCTACATTATCATGTGGGTTTGGGCTGTCGGTTTTATATAGTGATGATGCAGTATTACAGAACAAGGCCGACGTGATGATATGTGGATGTTGACAGGCGTATCAGTTGAAGTGCATTTTCTTTTACCCAGACTTTTCAACTGACACATAAGGGGGATCACAATGCTTTGGTCACAAGCCGAACTGCCCTGTCTTTTGTTCCACCGAACCCCTCTCATTCCCTTGTTCCCGAACGTTAATTCAGAATGCTGGCGGTTACACCGATCAGCCACACACATGAGATGAATATACATGAACGATGGATGGGTTAAGTTGAACAGTGAAATTATGTGGGCCTTTAAAACACGATCTGATCAAAACCATCCATGGATATCAAACCATAGCTGACTCTCAGTCTCTGATCATCTCTGATTTGCTGCATTTATTTCCCTCATAATCTGTTATAGTCTTCCTCCTCTCTCCCCTCCGCCTTCCCCGACAATAATTTCGTCCCAGAGTATCGCAGCTTGACAGATGATGATAACATCCCCTTCCAGTATCTCTATTTGACAGGGTCAGGGCAGAGTGTTCTCTCTCTCTGAAGCTGATTCTAGTCCACATGAAATCCCTGGCTGCACTTTCCACCCAGTCGGCTGTGACGTATCTGCC
>JADBJO010000516.1:596721-599221 GCA_016801955.1 Conus betulinus | reverse complement strand
ACAGCCATGTGCCATCGTTGATGACGTGAAATCTCATCTGTCATCGGTCACTTGGCTTATAATAAGCCTCGCCTTGGTTCTCTGCAATAACAAAATGTTTACCTACGGAACTCTTTTCATCTTCCGGATCATCTCTTGAGAAGAAAAGGCAAACTGGTGACTGTGCATCTGCCTGTTGGCTTCTCTTCGTCTGCTTGTCTTATAAACATGTGCAAACAGAGAGAGAGACAGACAGACATGCCCACTTAAACACACGCACAATGTATAATATATATGTGTGTGTGTGTGTGCGCGCGCGCACGCACGTCCTCAAGCGCCGAACAAACCAGCTGTGAGCAATCCTGCACCACCCTTGGAAGCCTGTGCTGTGTTCACATGCGATGTAGGCACTCCACAGGGCATTCCATTAACACATTAAGGGATATAAACTGCTCCATAGCAAATGCTATTTTGTAATGGTCATTGAATGGAACCCGAGAGAAACTCCACCGGAACGTTTCCATGGGTGTACCAGCCCATATTTCATGACTGCAGAGCGCACCGGCAAAAAAAACCACCACCAAGCAACTGCAGCGTGAAGACCCAAATATCACTCGTTGCTGTTCCGCTGGCAGTTGATGACAGTACAAGTCCAAACAGGGCCAAGAATTTGGCCATAGGTCTTACGTGTTTTGAAGAGAAATCCAGGTCATATTATATATATATATATATATATATATATATACTAGTCACATAAAGTTAAGCACAGGCCTTTGCACACAGGGGGTTGATTCATCCCTTCAAAAAACATTGTTTTTTTTGTTATGCGGCAACCAATGATGGAATCTCACACAGCAGTGTGTAATCCAGCCTGTGTCAACTGGTAGTGCGCACGGGGGTCTTGGTGACCTCGTTACCGCGCGGGATAAAAAGTGCAAAGTTGCGTTAACTGTGCCTGTTTTGCATCAAGCTTGCTGGCGACACAAGATGTGTAAAATGAAAAATTCTTTTTTTCCCCGTGCAAGAGCAGTCTCTCAATTGAGTTTTATGCCCCTTCTTTTGGCTGTTTAAGCGCGGGGGGTTGGTTACTGTCAGCCTTTTCTCACCATGCCACCACGAAGAAAACTTAGCACCTTTGACAAAACCAGGGCGATTGCGTGGATACAAGATGGCATTGCAAAGGCTGAAGTGGCGCGACGACTTGGTGTGCATCATTCGTTATTGTTAGACTGAATCAGCGTTTTAGGGCGACCAACAGCGTTGAAGAGAGGCCACGGTCAGGTCGGCCTAGGCAGACTACTCCCAGAGAAGATCGTTTTCATCGAGAGACAGGCCCTATTGCAGCGGGGGATACCACTTCCACCAGCATCCAAAGGCAGCTTCGTATGGCAAATAACACCATCCTCAGCCGTCAAGCCATACGAAACCGTCTTCACCACTTCGGCCTCAGATCACGTCGCCCAGCTGTTCGACCACGACTGCTAGCAGCCCATAGGCTGGCTCGCCGAGCTTTCTGCCATCGTCATGTGAGATGGAAGCAACAACAGTGGTCCCAGGTCCTCTTTTCCGATGAGTCGCGGTTTAGTCTTGAACACAATGACGGCCGAACTAGAGTTTGGAGGCGTGTTGGGTGAACGTTACATTGATGCAGCTGTTCGCCAGACAGGGCCTTAGAGGGAGGATTTGTTATGGGGTGCCTTCAGCCTCCACCACAAGACACCACTCTACCATATTGATGGAAACCTCACAGGCATCGGCTATCAGGATGAAATCCTGGCGCCTTTCGTTGTTCCGACCATGCAACGGATAGAACCCATGGCAGTCTTCCAAGACGACAATGCTCGGCCACATAGGGCCCCCGGGTGGCCGAAAACTTCATTGTGCAGGCCGGCATCAACAGGATGATCTTCCCGCGTATAGTCCCGACCTCAATCCCATCGAGCATATGTGGGATGAGTTGGGGGCGAGACGTGTGAAGGAGAACCATCCACCTCCCAGAGACCGCCAGGATCTCTTCCAAATGCTGTAACTGGAATGGCAGGGAATCCCTCAGAGGGTCATCAGAACACTGGTCAACTCGATGAGGAGTCGCTGCGTGGAATGTCTGGCCAATGGCGGTGGCCACACCCACTATTGAAATGATTTTGTGAACTGAACAGATTTTGCGAACTTTGATTTCGACCTATTCTCTGTTTCAATTGTCTGTAAATCAACAACCGTTCATTCGATCCCAATGAAATTCAATGTACGTTGAAACAAGATAATGAATTAAATCTGTTCCCAATTTCAAAATCGTGGCTTTTATATTTTGGAAATTATGCGGGTACATGTAAGCTGTGTTTAAACTTTATGTGACTAGTGTATATAAATAGCTGAACAATTAAGTAGTGGGGGAAAACAAGTGCAGATTAACAATTCTTCCAACATTATAGTAATGATTTGACAAAGATTAGAAATTGAGAGGAAAAAAAATTGAAGATGAAGACTCAGCACGGAGACACGGCTGATTGTGTTTGTGCTC
>JADBJO010000516.1:586721-591721 GCA_016801955.1 Conus betulinus | reverse complement strand
AGAGAACATCTGCCGTTTCCATAGGCTTCGCGCTCATATACCCCCCGCTGTGGGTCAGTCTTGGCCCAGAGGAGTCAATCTTTCGTCACTTCCGTCTGCGCCATTCGAGGACCCACATGTTGGATTGTTGCACGGTCAAGAAGGATGAATTTCGTGCTTACATGCAAATGCTCTACTAGCAATCCAATGGGTAATCATTTGTATTGGTTTGATAAATTAATCTGCACGTGGTTAGATGTTCTGTATATGATTGAAACCTGCATCTGAGTTAAAGCGCGTCTCACTGAAACCCTGCCAACGAACAAAGTGCGTTCCTAGTCATCATATACACAGGGACCACATAGCTTATATGCCTGAATGGGAGCCATCTTTGTGTGATGCATTTTGGTGCTTAAGTTGACAGAGAGAGAGAGAGAGAGAGAGAGAGAGAGAGGAGAGAGAGATGAGGGGAAAATTGTTTCTTTTCGATAATAGAAATGATGGTGTGCTTTGTTTCATCCAGTGTTCGCTATGAGTAGGGTAACAATAACACACACACCACAACGAACCACCACACACACACACACACACACACACACACACACACACACACCATACAGAGATAGAGAGAGAGATAGACAGAGAGAGAGAGCGAAGTCCCACAAGACAAGTCAAAATTCACAAAGTAACATGGTGTGTTTGCTCCATACAGAGAGAGACGGAGCCGACGAGCGACTTAGATGACTAGAAGAGAGAAGGAGAGGGAGGGGAGGAGCGAGAAGAGAGAAGACCGAGGACAGGAGACAGAGTCAAGAGGGGGATCCTGCATTTACAAAGATAGAAGAGTGGACGACTGGTGGTTGCTACATCGGAGGGACGGAGATGTCCTGAGGGAGGAAGGAGAGGAAGGGGCTCGCGCTGGGAGGAGGGAGAGGGAGGAGGGCATGAGAGGGAGGGGAGGAGAAGAAGGAGGCGAGAGGAGAGAGGAGGAGAGAGAGAGAGAGAGGGAGAGAGGAGAGAGGAGAGAGAGGGAGAGGCGAGAGAGAGCTGACTGAGACAACAGAGAGAGAGACACAAGAGAGAGAGAGAGGGACACAGAGAGAGAGAGAGAGAGAGAGAGAGAGAGAAGAGAGCGAGAACTTGCCGATGCCAGTTTGAAGATCAGTCATTCACAACATCCGATCGCCACACTGGAGAGAGAGAGAGAGAGAGAGAGAGAGAGAGAGAGAGAGAGAGAGAGAGAGAGAGAGAGAGAGAAACTTGACGCTGCCAGTTTGAAGATCAGCTCATTTCACAACATCTGATCGCACACTGGAGAGAGAGAGAGAGAGAGAGAGAGAGAGAGAGAGGAGAGAGAGAGAGAGAGAGAGAGAGAGAGAGAGAGAACGTGACGATGCCAGTTTGAAGATCAGCTCATTTCACAACATCTGATCGTACCGTCGCTCTTTATTCATTCCTGCCATCAACTGATCGTACCGTCGCTCTCCTTCATTCCTGCCATCAATTAGCCGACCAAACAGACAAACAAACCTATGACCACTGGCAGTTGGTCCATCGTCCGGGGATGGCTCTCAGCCTCCCGCGGTCAGCCGGACTCTAAATGCCCTGAACTGATTCGAATGGGGAAGAACAGAACCCAAGACACAATCAAGGTGGATTCATTGTTAGCACATTGGAAGGGGACGAGGGGAGGGGGAGGAGGCATATTAAATACGCTGGTGGAAGAGGAATGTACGTCATCATTTCTGCCGTCGTTATCCCTGCTTCTTATGATAGTGACAAGCTCCCAGCTCCCTCCAGCGTTTCTATCGTCTGAATATAAACGTCTTGTTAGGTTTCTTTCCCCTCCAGGCTGCCCTGAATGGATCGGCTTACTTCATGCTGTCTGGGCCTAGCGTTGCCCCTTCCCACACCACCTTTCTCTTTCCTGTCTCGTTCATCCACGCACAACACACACACACGCGCGCGCGCGCGCACACACACACACACACACACACACACACACACACACACACACACACACACACACACACACACACACACACACACACACACACACACACACACGCACACACGCACGCGCGCGCGCGCATACACACGCACACCAAAATGACATCAAGTGATAAAGCTCAAGAATCACTAAGAACGGCAACTACAATGATGATGATGGTTGCGAAGGTATCAAACCACACCCCTTTGTTACTGAAATAGAAGATCGGGCGGGGGGGGGGGGGGGGGGGGGGAGGAAAGGAGGGGGTTAACAGACAGTGGGGGTATGAAAGTGAAAACGAGAGAGAGAGAGAGAGAGAGAGAGAGAGAGAGAGAGGAGAGAGAGAGAGAGAGAGAGAGAGAGAGAGTAGACAGAGATAGGGACAGACAGCAGACAGAAAGAAGCAGAGAGAAAGGAAAGAGAGGGAGAGAGAGAGAGAGATTTGCAGACGGAACGAGATAGACAGCAGACAGACAGAAACAGAGAGAGAGAGAGAGAGACAGACAGACAGACAGACAGACAGATAGCAGACAGAAACACACACACACACACACACACACACACACACACACACAACACACCACACACAGAGAGAGAGAGAGAGAGAGAGATGTGAGAGAGAGAGAGAGAGAGAGAGAGAGAGCGAGAGACAGACAGAGAGAGAGAGAGATGCAAACAGAGATAGAAAGAGATAGAAAGAGACAGCAGACAGACAGACAGACAGACAGAGAAACGGAGAAAGAGAGAGAGAGAGAGAGAGAGAGAGAGAGAGAGAGAGAGAGGGAATGAGAGAGAGAGAGAGAGAGAGAATGAGGAGAGAGAGATTATGGAATAAAGGCCAAGGCAAACACGGTTTCTAGGGTCGGCCACATGCATCGTGAAACAGCTCTATTTAAAGCAATCCTCCACGGGGGAGAACGTAAGAGGAAGATGATGACAGGAACTATCTGCCTGCGAGATGAGTTTCAAAGTTCTTCACAACAACCGGAAAGGGGGACGGGGGGAAAAAAGGGGGAGGGTGGTGGGCAGGCGGAGGTATTAGATGTAGAATAAGAGCAGGAACAACGAGTAAACAAAATCCAAACCTGACACACTGCCCCCCACGCAGAGGTCAACCTATGCACTGCTTGGCCTCTGAGAACCAAGGGTTAACAGCGTACTACACTACATTGTCAAGGAAGAAAATGACTAAAAGGACAACCAGGGGAGATGGTGGTGGGAGATTTAGTATGAAGGTTGGAAGGAGAGGACAGAGACTACAGACACGTCAAGAAGCATTAGCTGCTAATCATATTTCTAACACAAGTACAAAGTGCTTAAATAACAGTATTTGTTTTTACAGTCATCTAACACATCTTCAGCCCCCCCCCCCCCCCCCCCCCCCCCTGTCCCTCCACCACAACATACCCCCCCCCCACCCCCCCCACCCACACACACACAAACGCGCGCGCATGTATGGGCGCACGCACACACACACACACACATTTGCACGCACGCACACATTTGCACGCACGCAACCGCGCGCGCGCGCGCCTGCACACACACACACACACACACACATACATATATATATATATATATATTTCAATTATAAAACAAAACTTGCTCTTATGTCTTAGGGTGAAGAAATAAGGGGAGATAAGCATTCATATCTGCAGTGGCAGTTTTGCCTGACTAACAGTATGTGCTTGAGAGGGTGAGTGGGGAATAATAAATGCTTCTCAAATGAGTCTTCAGCAAGCTCCAAGGAGGAGACACTCTCCAATGGGGAGGAAACTCACTAACATAACTCCTGGTCAGATACCGGTATTTGGAATCCTGATTGTTTCTCCTCAGTGACCGCGGAAAGTGGTAACTTAACTCCTCTGCCTTTTCAGTTTTAAGAAGAATGCTATCCCAGAATAAGGCTGGTGTGCAATACCATAGTATGTTTGTTTAGTTTTCAAAAAACCAACCAAAGGTGCCACCTAAGAAGCAAAAGAAAATCAAGCAAGAGCAAAACAAGCTATATTTTCCAGTGAAAAGTAGAAAATATAAAAAGATAAATCTCTTAAGACACAAGTGCTGAGGGCCAGTTCTTTGAATGAATCCACAAAGGGACTAAATTATAATTGACTAATAAATTCCAAGGATAAGTACCGAGCACCATTCAAGCAACTTACAGAGCAGCTTGGTGGTGCAAAGACTGCAAGAAATGTTCAAATTATAAAACAAAACTTGCTCTTATGTCTTAGAGTGAAGAAATAAGGGAAGGTAAGCATTCATTTCTGCAGTGGCAGTTTTGCCTGACTAACAGTATGTGCTTGAGATGGTGAGTGGGGAATAATAAATGTTTCTCAAATGAGTCTTCAGCAAGCTTATAGTCTCCAAGGAGGAGACAACCCACACACACACACACACACACGCACGCACGCACGCACGCACGCACACACACACACACACACACACACACACACACACACAGACACACACACACACACATGGACGCATTCACATACACACGAGAGAGAGAGAGAGAGAGAGGGGGGGGGGGAGGCGTGGGGGGAGAGACAATCCGTGCTGTGCACTATTTCAGCTGTTAACAAGGTAATGAGGTTCACCGCCAGGCCAACGCCATAGCTGCGAATCTAAAATCCTTGTCATAGTAATAACATCACCAAGAGGAGTGAAGCTCTTCAGACATTACATCACATGCATCCATCCTTGCTCAGTCCCCTCCCCTCCAGCTCTCCCTCCCCACCCCACCCCCCCCCACCCCCACCCCCCCTGGCCCCTGCCCCCATCCCTTCATGCATTGTCTTTCACAAACTGCCATATCCATAACCCGTCCGTACAACAGTCAGCGCGATGCACGTGTTGCCACCTTCCATGCACTCAAGACCAGGTGTGTGTGTGTGTGTTTTTTTTTTTTTTTTTTTTTTTTTTTAGTTGATTGTGTGTTTGTTTGTTTGTTTCTATGTTTGTTTTTTTCGACTAGCCCTCTCCCATGGACTGGCTCTCTGCTAATAATGCTGGCTAATACACTCATGTT
>JADBJO010000516.1:569221-581721 GCA_016801955.1 Conus betulinus | reverse complement strand
TGCATGTGTGTGTGTGTGTGTGTGTGAGAGAGAGAGAGAGAGAAGAGAGAGAGAGAGAGAGAGAGATTGTGGTTTGTGTGAGCACACACACGTATCTGCATATATATGTGTACATATATCTGTGTATATGTGTGTGTTTTTGTATGTGGGCGTGTACGCATGTGCTTGTGTGTATGCATTTGTGCGCTCATGTGTATGCATGTATGTGTGCACGCGTGTGGGTGTGGACGTGCACATGCACGCATGTGTATATGTGTATGCGTAGGAGCGAGCGAACGCATGCACACACATTTGTGCGTGTGCGTGCGCGTGTGTGTGCATGCGTGTGTGCATATATGCGCGTGCACGTGCGCTCATGTGTGTGTGTTTTGTGTGTATGTAGTGACTGCGTGAGTGAATGTTCAGAGAGATGACTTAGGATCAAGAACAAGAACAAGACCATCAAATACAACTTATACGTCCACGAGCACACGCGCGCGCACACACACATACACATAACAATAAGAACACCAACTCCTCCCCCTCACACACACACACACACACACATCACGCGCGCGCGCGCGTACGCACACACGCACGCACACACACACACACACACACACACACACACACACACACACACACACACACACACACACACACACACACACACTCACTCTCTCAAACACTCACACTCACACACCAACGCCTTCACACTCATGTCACAAATGAAAGGTTAAGACATCACGAAGAAGAAGCAGAAAATGAATGTTAGCAAAATTGCAACGGTCTTTAAAATCTTGTGACGAATGCATTCGAGGCATTTAAACGAATTGCCAGCGTTTCACTGTAGCATAAGTGTATTTCTTGATGCGGTTGCAGCATCTCCAATGAGAAGTTAGTGCTCAGCCCAATCTCCAGAATAGTGTTGCAATGTCCCTGTTCTCTCCCACACCATATGCGAAGAAAAGTGGATTACAGAGAACCATATGGGAAACATATTTTGCGGTGGACTCATACTCAGCTATTAAACACGTTCCGTGCGACTTGGATATAACTTTTAAATAGTATTCGTCATCATTCTGTCTGTAGTTGGTAAGTATTTTTGATCGAATTAGGGTCGTTAGAATCATCGCATATGTGCCATGTGTTCACAAGTAATACGATAACATATGTATGGATGTACGTATTCTTGCGGTCACTGACCGTTTATGTGTGTTTTTAGAAGCGAATGAGCAAAGATTCATAGCTGATATTCGTGTGCAAAGACCTAAGATACTTCATTTTAGATTTTTGGTTCAGTAACCCTACGCAGCCATTGTTATTGTTAATGATTTGAAACGTACGCGAACTCGCGTATCACTGGTTACATGCTTTTCGTAAGCCGTCTTTTGTTTATCCGGTATTCTGAACTCTGATTTACCTGTGGAAAAGAGAGAAAAAGACAGAGAGAGAGAGAGAGTCATTCACGCACACGCATGCACGCGCGCGTGATCACACGCACCTTAGACAAGAACTACTTACACCCTACAGAGGCGGGGCCACATGCAGGTCATGACTCCAGATGTCCTTCTGCTGCTGCCGGGATTCGAACCCCCAACTTTTGGATAGGTGGGCGTCTCATGATGTGCCTTTTTAGACGAATGTCTTACCACACCGCTAATGGACGCCTGTTATAAGCTGGGAAATATATAAATATATAAGCCTTGTGAATTGACTTTTGTTCCTCTTTGACCAAATCCTGCTGGAACATTTTTCCGTTTTTCGGCTGCCTCTGCCATTGCCTTCAGAGTTCTGGTCCTCTTCTTACCTGAAATCCCGAGCTGTTTCATGAGGTCATAGGCTGATGAGCCTACAAATCCCTTTGCTGCAGCCTCTGGTGCGAGAACCTGGGCTGGAAGACGGATTTCCTCAAGCTGCTGGCTAGATTGACATACTTCTCAGTCTTGTAGATGTGAGCTTGCGTCATTCTGCTACCGTATGGCACAATGGGTTCGATCAGCATCATTTATTTTGATGAACCTGAGTGGAGAAATGATCCGGTCTCATGCCACTCTCCTTGATATCTGTGGATGGTTCTCCCGTTCTGGAAGGTCTGTTGTGCATTCTCAGCCATCTGCTCCATCCAGTAAACAATGCTTGCTTTCTCTTGATATCGCAGCTGTTCCAGACCATGATTTGTGGCCTCATTTCGTGTAGAACTTCGTTGCTGGAGTTTCTGGTGGCGTAGCGCCCGCGGCGGTACCATTAGCATGCTCAGTCCCCTTGAGCATTTGGTTGTGCCTCCATGTGTACGTTCCCCGGGTTAACGCTGTTTTGTGTGAACTCAGGACGTGTTCCTCTGCTTGCTTGCCGTGACAGAATGGACACGTAGGGTCATCCGATTTCCCCCGCTTGACCAGGTTTGAATTCGAGGGCCGGAGGTCATATAAAGATCTGACGATGAAGATGTCGCCAAGTGGTGCCACCTGAGGTTCAAATGAGACTTTTTTTTGAGAGTGCCTTTTCCCACGTCGACCACTGTCCTTGCTGGACTGTTGTCTGGATGTTCTTGGCGACCACTTCATTCTTCAGCTCCTCTATTACCATGTCTCTGTTTGTTTTCCCTTTTGTTTTTGACCACCATTTTATTTCTGTTGATCCCAGCCCTGTCTGTTGGTCTGTGTGCCCTGTCATCTGTTGGTCTGTGTGCCCAGTCATCTGTTGGTCTGTGTGCCCTGTCATCTGTTGGTCTGTGTGCCCCGTCATCTGTTGGTCTGTGTGCCCTGTCATCTGTTGGTCTGTGTGCCCTGTCATGTTCCTGGTCCTGAGGTTTCCTCTGCCACATCCACTGCCTCCGAACATTCCATGTTGTGCCAGTCTTTAGCCTGGGCCGGACTGATTCACTGCCCCGAACATTCCATGTGCCAGTCTTTAGCCTGGGCCGGACTGATCCACTGCCTCCCGAACATTCCATGTGCCAGTCTTTAGCCTGGGCCGGACTGATCCACTGCCTCCCGAACATTCCATGTTGTGCCAGTCTTTAGCCTGGGCCGGACTGATCCACTGCCTCCCGAACATTCCATGTTCTGCCAGTCTTAAGCCTGGGCCGGACTGATCTCACAGCTGTGTCTCCAGAGTCCTCAGACATGCTGAGTAAGCGTGCTGTGCCCTCTTGTATTCCTCGAGCATGGATTTTAGAAAAAAAAAAAGCTTCAGCTTTGCTTGGCGGAGTAGAGTGCAACGACAGTGAGACCAGGTGGGACACCTAGCCATGTCCTTTAACGCAATCGCGAAGAAGCGAAGTGCTCTCGACTTAATATCACCAGCATCCATCCTTGATTACCTCCCTTAACCCTTTCCCCCTTCCCCACCCCATCCACCCCTTCCTCGTATACTCTTTGCACAAACTGACGCATCCATAACCTGTTCGTTCAGTAGTCAGCGCAGTGCACGGTTTGCCACTTTCCATGCACTCACAGACCAGTTTTTTTGTGTGTGTGTTTTTTTTTTTTTTTTTTTTTTTTTTTTTTTGGGGGGGGGGGGGGGGGCGTATTTGTGATTTTGTCTTCAAACAGCGTTCTCGAGGACTGGCATTTTGCTAATGATGCCGGCAAAATAAACTTGTGTTTAGTTTCCCTTGATGAATTTTACGACCGGGTTTATTCAGTGTTGTGGGGAGAGGGGGCGGGGTGGGGGGGGGTGGGGGGGGGGGTGAGGGGTCTTCCGATAATATAATGACGCGATCCTTTCCCTCTGCGGCAAAGCTGTGAAATTTTGTGTCGTATTCCTTGCTGTTGCAGTAGAAGATATATGGTTCGGGATCGCGGTTTTCTCAGTCCCAGACTAGGCCCCACCTAAGACTGTCCACCCGGACAATCTGGGTGAATCTAAGGCATGCGGATTATGGTTGCATGTATATGGATTTTTTTTTTCGGGGGGGGGGGGGGGGGGGGGGGGGCGAGGAAGTGGAAGACTGGATGTGAGTGAACGTTTATGGCAGAGATAGGGGAACAGAGGTAAGAGGGAGAAGGGTACAGTTAGGGATATTGACATTCCATAGTATCACCTCCTCTCATGCATCACTTCGTCAGGAAACCAGCTCGTGAAAGAAAAAAAACTTGAACGTGAAACGATAACGTTTCCGATGTAAAATCGGAATCCTTTTTTCGGAAAACAACGATATACAGTAGTTTAACGTACTGTTGGATTTCATAGTTTTCAAACTTTAGGTATGGAAAGTGGGGGGGAAGGCGGTGGGGGCGGGGAGAGAGGGGGAAGGGGGAGGGGCTTCAGTCCAGCCATGTCTGGCTGTCCAAACTTTGCCGGGCTTCATGTGGGAGGAGCCAGTCTGATTTAGCTGGCACTGTTCGGGGGAGACAGGGCGGTTTGGATTGTGACACCACAGAGAGGATGGGAAAGAAAGGGAGAGAGACAGGCAGACAGACAGAGGTAGAGAGAGACAGAGAGATGTGGTAAAAGGGAGAGAGAGACACAGAGACAGAGAACAGAGAGAGAGAAAACTGGAAGAGGAGGGTGAGAGAGACAGAGGAGAGAGAGAGAGAGAGAGAGAGAGAGAGAGAGAGAGAGAGAGAGAGAGAGAGAGAGAGAGAGAGAGAGAGAAACTGGTGGAAGAAGGGCACTGGTCGCACACGAGAGGTGAAAAACATGTTATGGAGAAGCGCAGGATGAATTCAGAGGTGAAAACATGTTATGGATAAGAAGTGGTGGAAAAACGTGTATGGAGAAGAGTGGGATGAATTAAGAGGTGGAAACATGTTATGGAGAAGAGCAGGATGAATTAAGAGGTGAAAAACATGTTATGGAGAAGAGTGGGATGAATTAAGAGGTGAAAACATGTTATGGAGAAGAGCAGGATGAATAAGAGAGGTGAAAACATGTTATGGAGAAGAGCAGGATGAATTAAGAGGTGAAAACATGTTATGGAGAAGAGCAGGATGAATTAAGAGGTGAAAACATGTTATGGAGAAGAGCAGGATGAATTAAGAGGTGAAAACATGTTATGGAGAAGAGCAGGATGAATTAAGAGGTGAAAACATGGTTTGGAGAAGAGTAGGGTTAAGTAAGCCAAAACAGAAACGGTGATGACATCCTGGTGACGATTTCATTGGAAGCATTTAAAAAACAACTTCAACACTTTGCCAACGCTGCAGGGAGAAGTGAATGCTAAGTCTATTCTCCGGAATCCTCTTGCAATGCGCCCCTTCTGCTCCACACCGCGTGCATAGAAAATGGTTACAGAGAACCATTTTGGAAGCTTCAGGTTTTCGTGGATACATGTGTTCATATTCAACTGTTAACGTGCATTTTATGAGATTTGATATATCTTTAAACGATGTTTTTCATCATTCTGTGTGTTGTCAGGATCATCTCACATGTGGTATGTGTCTGACGAGCAATAGGATAACATAGGCACGGATGGGTGTATTCTTGCTGTGACTGTGCATTTGTGTGGATTAGATTCTTTGTAGAGACGAAGAAGCAAAGATTCGTAAAATTAATGATAAACGTGTGCATAAAGCTTAAGATACTTCGTTTTAGGTTTCTGATTCAGTAACTCCAAACATCCATTTGTCATTGTTAGTTATTCGAAACGTCTTTGATTCTCATTTATCATCAGTCATATGATTTTCATAAGCCTGGCTTTGTTTATCTGGTAATCTAAACTGATGAACGCTTTCCATCTCTCGATTCATTCTTGTAGGAAAAAAAGGCAACGGCTGTGTGTCTGTTGTTTTTTTGTTTTTTTTTTTCTTCCACCTTTCCCTTTGTTTAATTTTGTTTTTTCTCTCTCCTTCTCCATTTTTCTTCTGTTCCTCTTTCTTTTCTTTCTTTTATGGGGTTGTTTCCTTTTTCTTACAGGACTCCGCATGTGAGTTCAGAAGCACTTATAATAAGGCAGACAGACAGACAGAATATAGGGATAAGTTCTTGTTCTCGCACAGTGCGGATGAGAGTGAAAGTGGAAAGAAGATACCAAAGGAAGAAAGAAAGAAAAGAGGAACAGAAGAAGAAATAGAGAAGGAGAAAGAAACACAACAGAATTAAGGAAATAGAGATGTGAAGGAAAAGGAAATGCAGCGTCAGGAAAAATAAAATGTGTGGAGGAATGGGAAGTAGCGCAGACTACTTTTGAGATCCTAGCCTCACTTCCGGTCTGTGAGAAAGAGCTCTCGATTTTTGTGTAACAGGGTAGTCTTTTTTTTTAGGGGGGGGGGTCGGGGGGGGGGGGGGGGGGGGGGGGGGGAGGGGGGGGGGGGGGGTTTCGCTTTCTTACAGGACTCTTCTCTCCTTGTTCTCCTTCTCCTTCTCCTTCTTCTCCTGTCCCTTCACTTCCTGAGGAGACAGTGGGGCCTCACTCCGAAGAAACAGTTCCCCGGGTTGCTCCGGTTCTGTCAGTTGTGTGCCACGTTCTGGGCCTCTGCAAAAGCTTCCCCTGACCATTCTGCAGCGTTGCCAGTCCGTCCTTCTTTTGTTTTGTCTTGGTTTGTTTTTTCTGTCTCAAGCTCCGTATCCCTCGCTCAACAGTTCCCTGGAGCATCATTTTAGCAAGGCCATGGAACAAGATAAAAAAAGAAGATTGATAAGGACACTAAAGGACAGTAATGAACACTAAGACACTGTACAGACCCCCCCCCCCCCCCCACACACACACACACACACACACTGTCTGTCTCTTTCTCTCATACACACACACGCGCGCACGCACACACACACACACACACACACACACACACACACACACACACACACACACACACACACACACACACACACATACACACACACGCATTCACACACACACACACACACACACACACACACACACACACGCACGCACGCACGCACGCACGCACGCACGCACGCACGCACGCACGCACGCGCGCACACACACACACACACACACACACACACACACACACACACACACACACACACACGGATGGACGGACGGACAGGCCTGTCTGTTTGTATATATGTGTGTATTTATTTATGCATGTATGTATGTATGTGTGTATGTATGTATGTATGTATGTATGTATGTATGTATGTATGCATGCATGTATGTATGTATGCGTATGTATGTATGTATGTATATTATAGACGTTCCCTTAAAGAGTTTACTGAGCTTACATATATTCTGCACGCAAAAACATACTGAGTCTTCCTCTCAAGACACACATAAAACATATTGAAGAGAAAGTCAATGACTGTTGTACTTAAAAAATAACTGATTGATTGATGCCTTGTCCATTCTTTGATTGTGAAATAACATAATTATTTTGTTCGACTGATTTCTTTCGTCAGTTGGTTATTTCAGGCAATCATTGATTCTTTGCTTTTTCAGTATTTGGCCCAGTTGATTTTCTTCGTAAACGTTTGGAGAATCCAGTTTTCCAAGAGATGTATAATTTTGTTTGTTTTATATTGTGTTTTGTATTGCCATGTGTTGTAGCCCATTGTACCCATGGTATAACATGTCGTGTGTAATTCCAAACATTTTCTCAGAATTTGTGTTGTTTTCAACAACAACAACAACAAAAAACTACATAACACTACATAACAGAATACGATCGCTGAAAAATACCAACAATAAAAACAGAGAAAGATTACTGGACACTTTTTTGTGGATACGACTTCCTTCTTCACCCGCAGATAGATACCACTAACCAATACACTAAACTTAGTCTTTCCTTATTCACCCGCTAGATAACACTAACCAATACGCTAAACTTAGTCTTTCCTTATTCACCCGCAGATAGATACCACTAACCAATACGCTAAACTTACCCTTTCCTTATTCACCGCAGATAGATAACACTACCAATAGGCTAAACTTGGTCTTTCCCTAGAGTCCTCTTATCGGCGAGATCTACTCTTCAGGAAACCAACTATGTTGTCATCGGTGACGCACTGAATGGATTCTTGGAGCTTAACGCCGATGCGGGGACCATAGAACAATGTTACTTCACTTGTGGATTCTACGGCAGTGTTCCTCCACATTCACATCTGTCAGAGAAACAGAGGACCCGCGTGATCCGCAACCCCCAGTGAGCCAGATGTCAGGCGTCCTTATGATGAAGTAGACGTCCGCCCGCGGTGGAGAGAAAAATGAAATCACAAGCAGTTTATCAGCATTCCATGTCACATTGCACAGCCGTGGCACTGCCCCCTGCCCTGTGTGAATGTTCATGAAACGATGCGAGTTTTGTGAAGATGCCAAAGGATGCTAGAGAAATACAAACTATAACTCCAGTGGTGATGTGATAGTCTACTGAATGGACGACCATTTCAAAAGAGGCAGTATGTTTGATTTTATTGTTATGACTGCAGAATTGCATATATTTATATACAAATATAGGAGTACCACCAAACATGAATTGTAAGTCGAATACTACAGTGCAAAAATCGGTGTCGATCTGCCATACTTCGACGCAGGCTACTAGAAATATAAACCAGTATATATCAATGTGTAATTGACAAAATAATCTCGACCGTAATTTTCATGCTGTATAATTATGGTTCCTTCACTAGTTAAAAAGTTAAACGTATCCACTTTTCAGAATCTGGTAGACTGATCAGTGTTGGACACAGAGTCATTAAAGTATCTACCTAGTGTGTTCTAATGTGACTTGCAAACATCGCTTTTGACTTGTTTACCTGAAAAGGAAAAGAAAAAGAAATACTTCCAGTTATAAATGGCTTCACAAATATCGTTTATATCATTGTTAGAGTATTCTTGTAGTTTGCTGTAGACATGTTCTTGGCATGCGTGTTTACAAGTGTATTTACTTGGATTAATTTTGTGTAAGTGACGATTGTTTGTCAGTGAACATGGATGTACCATTCCCTCGTTTTCACCATTCAGTGCATGCTCATGGTAATTCATCATGATATGGCAAAATAGGTTCCTTCTTGTTGCCACTTTCCATAGCAACCGATACCCTTTACATTCAGGTCCGCATTCAGGTTCTTACTGTTACGTACATTCATGTTCTTATGCGTTAGACAAGGCAGTCTTTTTTTCCGTTTCGTTATTTTTGAGTTGCTCCATTTCGGTTTCAGTTTCAGTTTCATTTCTTACATGCCAGTCGACCCGCTCAGGGCCCCTTTCAGGGCTGTCAGGACAGAAAAGAAGAGAGGGGCGCTGTAAAGTGAAGGGGAAAGGGGAAGTCAAAGAAAACAAGCCACACACACATACCCCCGTGCACACGCACTCACGCCCTCATGCACACATGCACTCACAACACACACACACACACACACACACACACACACACACACACACACACACACACACACACACACACATATATATATATATATATATATATATATATATATATTATATATATATATATATATACATATTTTTTAAACCATTTGCGTTTAACAGATGTTGCTCCCCAGGGGTTGAGCTCTTTTAAAACAATATCAGGCGTTTTAACAATATTTATTATTATTATTATATACATATATATATATATATATATATATATATATATATATATATATATATATATTTCTGTTCAAAAATTCAACAGTGTAGAAGACAACAGTGCAGTCGTTGACATGGCTCAGGCAGGCTAAGATCTGGCTGTTCTGACAGGACTAAGGGCTGACAGGACTGTGGGGTGTGCCCCAAGCCATTCTTTCTGCCCGTCTGCTTTTGTTGTTGATGTTGTAGAGAGAGATGCTCAGAATGGCTCGTTAACTCCTGAACAAAATGAATGATGATGACGGGAGTGGTCGGGGATTAGGGGGGGGGGGGGGGGGGAGAGAGAAAGGGGGATGAATGGTTTCATTCCCCTGGGCGAGATTTCATTTCATTTCGGGTCAGACATGGGAAACCCGAAATATTAGCGTGGAATATGTGTGTGTGTGTGTGTGTGTGTGTGTGTGTGTGTGTGTGTGTGTGTGTGTTTATGTATGTGCGTGTGTGTGTGTGTGTGTGTGTGTGTGTGTGTGTGTGTGTGTGTGTGTGTGTGTGTGTGTGTGTGTGTGTGTGTGTGTTTTTGAGTGGGAAGACAGGGGGCCTAATTTTAACTAGTATTTATTATCAGTTGTTTAAAACAAATTATGAAACGGCAGTGAATAACACGTAAAACAAAAGTGCAACGTACAGTGGTAATTTTACGAAGATGTCTAAACTGAAATTAATGCTTCTGTTTGGACATGATTAACAGTTTACTCGACAAAAAAAATAGACTTTGTAGTAGTGAAGCTGCTGCTTGTCATTTGGGTAGGCAGTTTGTCAAACTTGCGTTACAGAATAATTAGGCCCACCGCAAAAAGTGCGTTGTAAAAGTCATTCACGCAACCCTTTAAAACACACTTTCTGAAAAGATACCGGAAATTTTGTTAAAAATCTGTCGTCCGTAAAAATCTTAGATCAGATGAAAATTGTTGATCTGTTTGAGAAATTCAATGATTAGATCAGGTAGGACATCTCTGAACACGGTTTTTTATGTAGTCTGCTACAAAGTGTTTATGTCTCACATCAAGCAAGTCCCACCACTCTGAAAGAACGTGTTTCACTGAACAGGGCATGGAATGCACCACGGAGCTTCGTCACCTTTTAAAAGATAAGAATTGGTGTAGAAGGAGTGGCCTGTATGAAAAAGAGATTGAATCAGTGAATAAAGTCATCTTGAGTGATAAAAGACGTCAGATGTATCAATGTTTTCTGACTGACTTGCAGGAAGGTCTCGCCTCCAGGAACACCCACGCTGATTCCTTCCTTCCCCGGAAATGTCTCCAGCCTGCCTTTTCAGTGAGCTGTATCTAGCTCGTGCAGAGACAAAGGAATATCGATGGAGTCTGATCCCAGACAAGTCTGATCCGATTATGTCGTTCGCTCCTCGTTTCGCGGCGCTGTCACCCCTTCTCTTTCTCATTGGGTGTGCGCGTGCGGTTTATGTGAAAACCATTGTGCACTCTGTTGTGTTTGTGGGAACGGTGATCTCACGCGGGTGACTTTGACTTCTTGCCTCGTTTTTCACAGCATCGATGTCACCCTAATCGTACATTTTCCATGGGTGCTTTATTGTTCTCAGCCGTCATCGAGCGGAGTCTCTCTTCTCTCTCTCTCTCTCTCTCTCTCTCTCTCTCTCTCTCTCTCTCTCTCTCTCTCTCTCTCTGAGAAACATACACAAGCGTGTCTGCATGAATGGTCCACATTGCTGTGACAGAATAAAGGATCATTGTTCTGTTCTCGGACCTGTTCTTTGTCGTCCTTTTACAGATGTCCTAGCAGTGTACATACCACATAGTGATGCCATGTGTGATCGTCCTTTTACAGATGGCCTAGCAGTGTACATATCACATAGTGATGCCATGTGTGATCGTCCTTTTACAGATGGCCTAGCAGTGTACATACCACTTAGTGATACCATGTGTGATCGTCCTTTTTACAGATGTCCTAGCAGTGTACATACCACATAGTGATGCCATGTGTGATCGTCCTTTTACAGATTACCTAGCAGTGTACATACCACTTAGTGATGCCATGTGTGATCGTCCTTTTACAGATGGCCTAGCAGTGTACATATCACATAGTGATGCCATGTGTGATCGTCTTTTACAGATGGCCTAGCAGTGTACATATCACATAGTGATGCCATGTGTGATCGTCCTTTTACAGATGGCCTAGCAGTGTACATACCACATAGTGATGCCATGTGTGATCGTCCTTTTACAGATTACCTAGCAGTGTACATACCACATAGTGATGCCATGTGTGATCGTCCTTTTACAGATTACCTAGCAGTGTACATACCACACAGTGATGCCATGTGTGATCTGTCAGCCGATTATAGTTCTCACCACAGTGATACAGACATCACATATGTACAGCCCTCATTGCAACAAGATGTAGCCTAAACGACGTCTCAGAATGATGCTGCCAATGATGCTGCCATATGGCCCTCAATCCACAGAGAACAAAAAAAGTGTGATCTGAACATCCAGACAAAACTTTAATGTGCCACTTTAATGAAGCCTTAAAGTACACTCAGCTAAGCAGGTCAGCATACACAATGTCCTTGACGTCATCATTGAAGAAAATTAAACATGATAATCAAAATTATTCTTATCTATGAACAGCTGGCATGTAGTTTGCTTTTTTCTTCTTAAATGAATAGTATGTTGACACGGAAAACATTCTTAGAAGCTCATTGCCTTTCTGGCATAACCTGCCTGTCCACAGTCTGGAGTGGAACCACCCATAATCCCGTTAAAAAAAAAGGGGGGAATTTTGTGCATACACAGGTAGCAAAGCTGATTTGATCCAAAAACTCTTTATCAACTATGAAACAATGAACTAACTTAGTTTATTAATTAGATTCTAAGTATTTACCGCAGACAAACAAATAACAACGGTACTGTGCATATTTACATTCAAATTCCGTACAAACATGGTGCCACCATATCTCAACGAGGTTCTTTTTTTGTTTTGTTTTGGTGTGTGTGTGTGTGTGTGTGTGTGTGTGTGTGTGTGTGTGTGTGTGTGTGTGTGTGTG
>JADBJO010000516.1:561721-564221 GCA_016801955.1 Conus betulinus | reverse complement strand
TAGTAGTGGTAGTAGTAATAGTAGTAGTGGTAGTAGTAATGGTGGTGGTGTAGTAGTAGTGGTGGTGGTAGTAGTAGTAGTAGTAGTAGTGGTGGTGGTGGTAGTGGTGGTAGTAGTAGTGGTAGAAGCAGCAGTAGCATGCTTTCGCACACACACACATGGACAAAAGTAGAGCACCCTGGTGTTGTATTACTGTTTTCAAATGTATCTTCACAAGCAGGGGGATTCAATGCTGGTCAGCGAATAATTGGATTCTGATGATAGTTATTATAATAGTCATTACTGTTGCTGTTGTCGTTGCTGTTCTTGTTCTTGTGGTGTGTGCTCGGATAGCGCCTCTCCTCGTTTAGAGACCAAGCTCTAAGGGCTTGACACTTCATGCTGTGTACACAACGGGCTGCCTGCCTGGGTACAGATGGTTGAAGAGCTGCCTGCTGGTACTAATCATCAGTTACCGTGTCACTCAGTCAAATATCATTCACTCCGATTGTCACACCATCAAGACTCTTGGTGCATTCTGCACCACCCCTGCTTACAGCCTGTATGCTGAGGCAATGGAACAGTCTCTCTCGAATCGTCGGCTGAACTTAGCTTGAACTATTGTTTGAATCTGTCCTCTATACCCCTAAACCCTGCACATGACTGTGTTTTTGCCCCAAAGTTTCAAAAGGAATTCAATGACCACCACAGTTCCCTCCGACCCCTTGGGAAGTCGTATTCTTCCCTATTTGAACAATGCAGATATAGACCTTGGAGTGGTGTGTGATTTTACCAAGTTTCCTGATGACCCACCATGGACTTTCTTTACTCCAGAGATGTAGTTTGATTTGGCCTCGCTCGTACCGTAAAAGTTCCACTAGCTCCTTGACGCACAAGTCCTTTTTTGCGGAACTATGTTCCAAGTATCCATCCTTCACAAGAATTTTCTCCGACGGTTCCGAATCCGAGAAGGGGGTTGCCTCTGCTGTGTATTGTTTAACAGTCCTGCTCAGAGATGTTCTAAACACATTCTGACAGCTCCATCTACACTGCTGAGCTGACAGCCTTGGTCCTGGCACTTGAAATGGTTTCTGAATCCAAGCATAAAGATTTCCTCATTTTGTCTGTTTCTGCACGGGGGGGGGGGGGGGGGGGGGGGGGGGGGGGGGGGGGGGGGGGGGGGGGGGGAGTGCCCTCAAGCACCATCAACTGCTGAAGTTATTCGAACTGTACACCTCTCTGAAATCAGATGGATATAACATAGTTTTTGCTTGCGTCCCAGCCATGTGGGCATTCGAGGCAACGAAACGGTTGATGAACTTGGTAAGAGAGCCGCAAAGAAAGAGTTGAGCAGATTGTCTGTCCCTCACACTGATCTGAAACCCCAGACCCAGGCTTATGTCAAAGACCCCTGGTAAGAGGAAATGGAACTCGCTGACGGATAACAAACTATTTAAAACCCCCAAACCTGAAAGAGTTTTTACCATGGTCCCGAGGCGGCCGTAAAGAAGAAACAGTCTTGTGCCGTCTGCATACAGGCCTCTCGTTTTACGCCCATTCATATCTTTTAAAAGATGAAGAAGCTCCGTGGTGCATTCCATGTCATGTACCACTCACAGTGAAACATGTTCCTTTAGAGTGTTGTGACTTGCATGATGTGAGACATAAACATTTTACAGCAGACTCCATGAAAACCTTGTTCAGAGATGTCCCACCAGATGTGATATTTGGATTTCTGGGGAGATTAACATTTTTCATCTAATCTAAGATTTTTCGGATGAAAGATTTGTTAACAAAATTTCCGGTGTGTTTTTGGAAGGTCTGTTTTAAAGAGTTGTGTGAATGAGTTTTTTGTTTGTTTGTTTTAATGACTTGTGAGTTAACTCGGTGACAGCCTGATATGGCCCTTTGCGGTTGGCTAGGCTATAAGTAACATTACCATTACCATTACCACACTTTCTTTTCGATTTCCTACGGAGAATGCTAGCTACGGGTGTATGTATCATCCATACCAATACCCAACCGGCCGTCTCGTAAGTTGGTGATGGGATTTTATGTGCACGCATGCTTTTACACGCGGACGCTCAGTTCATAGTCTCATGCGGAAGACTTCTTGGGAAATGGAGTCAGAATCAACGCGGGGAAATTCCCCTGTTCCAAAACGGCGCGGCAGAGATTCAATCGCACAATTCCAGGATCACCGGAATCACGAGACCGGAGCTGTACCAACTGAGCTATGTCGAGAACACGTCAGACATCCACTAAGACCTGTTCTCAGTGCCTCGTTGACTGAATGTAGAGCTGAAATGACGCGCGCTTCTTTTATGTTCATGCGCATGCGTGTGTGTGTGTGTGTGTGTGTGTGTGTGTGTGTGTGTGTGTGTGTGTGTGTGTGTGTGAACGTGAGCGCACGTGAGTGTGTGTGAGTGGGCGCATGCGTGTGATTGTATGTGTGTGTGTGTGTGTGTGTGTGTGTGTGTGTGTGTGTGTGTGTGTGTGTGTGTGTGTGTGTGTGTGTGTG
>JADBJO010000516.1:541721-549221 GCA_016801955.1 Conus betulinus | reverse complement strand
GCCTCTCCATCATCCGTTTGTCAAGAAAGCCAAACGGTTGAAGAGGCTGCTAAAGCGCAAAATGTAACATGGTAACTGTCTGTAACAAACGGCTTTAAATGTACTGTTAAAGACTCTCTTTTACATTGTGCTGTTCCTTGGACAATAGAAACCTTGTCGAAGGATCTTTTGAGTTAATGTTGTTTTTATTTTTTTCAGTGATCCTCTCTGATTAATTTTCTTTTGTTTTGTTTGGTTTTCCCCGGAAATCATCACTATTTTATGTTTCTTAAACGTCTTGCGATCCCACATACTGAACCTTTAAAAAAAAAAAAAAAAAAAAAAAGTATGCACGCTTAACAAACTTACGCAGGATTTTCCACGAAAACGTGAACATTTATTGCATCTTCTGTGCTTTTAGATTATACATGAAAAATATAACAATGCACTATTTTCGTGAATAATGCCCCAGCAAATCGCCGCATTTCGACATTTTTTCAAGGAGACTGCTGCATTCCCACAGTTCGCATTACATCAACAGATTGAAATGATGTCCCCGCGTAGCATTGGTTACAGATGTTGCACAATAACGCTGGTCAAACATGGACACCTGTAGAAGGACTGCGGATTGCAGTGAATTTTTACGTCCGACTTCCTGTGTCTAAAAAGTACTCTCTCTCTCTCTCTATCTCTCTGCCCCTCTCTGTCTCTCTTTCTTTCTTTCTTCTTCCCTATTTTGCTTACTCCTCTCCCTCCCCCCCTCCCTCTCTCTCTCTCTCTCGCTCTCTCTCTCTCTCTCTCTGCCTCTCTCTCTGTCTCTGTCTCTGTCTCTATCTTTGTCTGTCTCGCTCTCCTCTCTCCCTCGCCTTACTCTCTGCTCCCTTCATCGCCCTCCCCCACTCCACCTCCTCCCAAGCTCATCCTCGCCCGTCTCTCATCTCTCTCAACAATCTCGAAACCACTCTCTCTCATGTCTCTCTCATCTATCCCTCACTCTGCGAGTGATGATTCACCATTTGGATGAATCCAATGAGTGGTGGGGTTTTTTTTTTAAACTTTTTAAAATTGGCAGGCCAACAGGATAGATACGGGCAGGCAATTATGTACCTAGAAATAAAGAAAGAAAGAAATCACACCCCCAACAGGTGTGAATTCGACATTCATCCAAACATTATCAAATAGAGAGAGAGAGAGAGAGAGAGACGAGGAGAGAGAGAGAGAGGTGGAGAGAGAGAGAGGTGCATGCATCAAGAAAAATCATGAGCTGACAAGGGATGTTTTTCACGTCATTATAGTTTGGCAAAATATTGAAATCAGCCTCTAATAATGTACAAAAAAGTGTTCATTTTACACACCCTCATTGGCATTGTTTTCGTATCACCTCACTGCAGACCCCATCCGCCCCCCCTCCCCCGCCCCCCCCCCCCCCTCCACCCCCCCCCCGCAACTTTTCCGAACTCTCCATCAAGAACCCCACCCTTCTGGCATAAAGAAGACAGCACTGCGTGAGCAAATCGCCTGTGGTACACAGCGTGGAGGAATAATAAACCCAACAGATTGCAAACAACCCCCATTCATTGGTCGGGGGGTGGGTCTGTTTGGGAAAGCGATTTTATTTGCTTTTGTGACAGACATCTCTCTTCTCTCTCTCCCTCTCTCTCCCCCTCTCGCTCTCTCTCTCACTCATCTCTCTCTCGTATCTCTCGTCTCTCTCCTCTCTCCTCGCTCCTCCTTCCGCTTCCCTGCCACAGTCTCTGTCCGCTGCTGTCTCGTCCTGTCTGTCTCTCTTTCCGGTCTGTCGTTCCTGTCTGTCGTCTGTCCTGTCCCTGTTCCCCCCTCTCTCATTCCCCTGCCTCTGTTGTGTGTGTGTTTTGTGTGTGTGTGTGGGTGTGTGTGTGAGAGACAGAGAGAGTGTGTTGGAGAGAGAGAGAGAGAGAGAGAGTGTGGTGTGTGTGTTGTGGGATGTGGTGTCTCCTGCTCTGTCCCTCATCTCTCTCTCTCTCTCTCTCTCCGCCTCTTCTCCTCCTCTCTCTCTCCTCTCTCTGCAATCCCTCTCCTCGCCTCGCCTCCTCTCTCCTCTCCCCGCTCTCCTCTCCTCCTCTACCTCTCCGCCCCTTCTCCCTGCGGGCTCCGCCCCCCGTCCACTGTCCGTCTGTCTGTCTTTCTGTCTGTCTGTCTGTTCTGTGTTCCTTCCCCCCTCGCTATCCATCTCCCTGCCCGTGTGTGTGCGTGTATTATTGTGTGTGTGGGTGTGTGTGTGGTGTTGTGTGTGTGTGTGTGTGTGTGTGTGTTGTGTGTGTGTGTTGTGTGTGACAGAGAACAGAGAGATTGAGTGAGAAGAGAGAGGTGTGTTTGTGTGTATGTGTGTGCATAGGTGTGTGGTGTTTGTGTGTGTGTGTGATCTCTCTCCTCTCTATCTCTCTCTCTCCGGTCTCTCTCCTCTCTCTCTCTCCTCCTCCTCGCTCCTCCCTCTTCCTCTCTCTCTCTCTCTCTCTCTCTCAACATGTACGACGGAATACATGTTGAATATTTTGGAACCTTTAAACAATACTTTTCCCAGCTGGGCCCGCCTTTCTATTTCCTCAGTGGGGTTTGTGTGTGTGTTTGTGTGTGTGTGTGGTGTGTGTGTGTGGTGTGTGTGTGTGGTGGTGGTGTAGAGAGCAGAGAGAGAGAGAGAGTATCTGTGTGTGGATCTGGTTTGTGTGGGTTTAAGTAGGTTGTGTGTGTTGTGTGGTGAATGTGTGTGTGTGTTGTGTGTGTGTGTGTGTGTGTGGGTGTGTGTGTGTTAAGAATGAATGCAGCAATAATGACGTTATTTGTTTCCGGGCCGTGATGATGCTGGCTCATCTCTCTCTCTCCTCTATCCCTCTCCCAAAATCGCTCTCTTCTCTCATCTCCTCGCTCCTCTGCTCTCTCTCTCCCTCCTCCTCTCTCTCTCGCTCACACCCACACACACACTACACCACACACACACACTCTCTCGCTCCTCCCCTCTTCTCTCTCTTTCTCCTCTCTCTTCTCTCTCCCCCCTCGTCGGTCTCGCTCTCCTCTCTCTTCCTCTCTCTCCCTCTCGCTCACACCACACACACACACACACACACACACTCCTCTCCTCCCTCTCTCTCCCCTCACCTCTCCTCCTCTGCCTCCCTCCCCTCTTTCCCCCTCTCTTTCACCCTCCTCTCGCTCTCTCCCTCTTTCCGCGCCTTTCCCCCCTCTTCACTGCCTCACACACGTCTCTCTCACACACACACCCACACACACACACCAAACACCACACCCACACACCCTACTGCACACGCGCAGCGCGCACGAAAAAAAAAAAAGCACGTACGTATGCACTCACACATCACCGACCACACCACCACCATCACCACACACACCACACCACACACACACACACCACACAACATTGAAACATATTAATTAAACAACACACGAGAATTCGGGTTAAAAATCCTCTTTCCTCTCCGTAAATCCCTCTTAGTTAAATGGAAAATTTAGGTCCTCCGTTGTCACCCTGCTTTTATAATAGCGCGGCGCGGCGACAGGCACCACATGACACACACAACCCACACCAACAATACACAACACACCAACCCACAAACACACACACACACGCGCCGTCGCTCTCGCGGTGCGCGCCGCGCGCGCGCGCTCTCGTCCGCGTACACACACACACTGTTTTTTTTTTTGTTTTTGCTTTTGCCTTTTTTAAAGAAATTTTGTTCAATTTGTGGGATTTGCGCCGCGCCGCGTGTGTTGTGTTAGTATTGGTGTTGTTAATGTGTTTGTGTGTGCGTGGCGTGCGTGCGTAGCGTGTGTGTGCGCGCGCGGCGTGCGTGCGTCCCGGGCGTGCGAGGCGCGGTGCGCGGAGCACGCTTTTGTGTGTGGTGTGTGTTGGGGGGGGGGGGTCCAAATTATTTAGAGAGAGCTGATTTCAATCGCGGGGACAGACCCTGATTTGTGGTGGCCCATGTCGGGGGGGTCGGCTGGGCTAAAAAACAAACACTAATCTAATCTGTTTTGGGACACTATAACACTGTACTCAGACACACATCCCGATATATATCCCCTCCACAGTGCCAGCAACCGTCGAGTCGTCCTGCCCAGCCAGGAGGTCTTTGGATACGAGTCTGCAGCAGATAGAAAGGGTCAACTGGGACCTAAGCCTCCCTGAAGACAGTCTACCCGGGAGGTCACTACTGTGACCAGTTACAACAATCCGCTGTATACAGTCTCCAGTGTCAGTCGGGGAACTTAACAGAGGCCTCCCTGAAGACAGTCTGCAGGCGGGTCACTGGGACCTTAACCCAAAACATCCCCTAAGACCATCTACAGGGGTCACCTTGGTACCTGTAGAATCAACCTCCCCCTATATTAGATCCCTGTTTTCAGTTTCATCAAAGAACGGCTGTCCAATTCACTAGACGTACTCCTGCACTCGCTACGGTTAGTCCTTACACCCATAACTCTACCCTCCCTCTTCTTCTCCTCACTAGAGCCACACAACGACCCCCCTTGTGCCAGGGGGGTTACCCAGCGTGATGGCTAAATGAATGACGATCTAAGGATGAAAAGACTGCAAGAGACGAGGGTCTAATGGAAAGAGGACCTCAACAGATGTCCCTGACTGCAACCGATGTCTGACTGAGTTCTGAGTCTGATCTGCCTGATATAGCCCCCCCTTATTACGGGCCCAACGCTTTGGACAGACCTTGAGTACCATCACCTTTTCCTGGCGCCATTGTCCCTGCGTGTCTGCGTGCGCCACTGTTATAATGTGTGGGTTTAGTGCGTGTGTGTGCATTTTGCAGTGCCAATGGTGTGTGATGTGTGTGTGTGTTGTGTGATGTGTGTGTGTGTGTGAGAGAGAGATAGAGAGAGAAGTTTATGGCATTGGTGTGCATGCGTTGTTCCTGTGTATGTTGTCGCGCATCTTACATGGGTATGCGTGTGTAATCTGTGGGCTTGTATAAGCAAGCCTCTGCATGTACACATATACGCGCGTATGCGTAAATTTACGCATGCATGTATATGCCTGTGAATATGGGCGTACACCATGTGTGTGCGTGTGTGTGTGTGTGTGTGTGTGCGCGCGCGCGCGCGCGCGCGTTGTGTGTGTGTGTGTGTGTGTGTGTGTGTGTGATTATTTGTGGGGAAAGATCTCTTGTCACCCGTTTTCTTTTTTTTTTTTTTTTTCTTTGCAACTCTTTCCTGATCTAAGGAAATTTCTTATATCTGTCTCCTGACCGAAGGAAATCCCTTTCATCCGTCTAAAACGTTTTAACAACTCTGTCCTGACCAAGAAATTCCTTTCATTTGTCTTGTTTTCCAAGTCTGTCCCCACTTCAGTGAATTCCTTTCGCCTGCCTCATTTTTTTTTGTCAACTCTGTCCAGACCTTTTTTCACCAAATATTTTTTTTTTTTTTCGTCCAGACCTTTTTCTTTCATTTTTGTCCAGTTTTGATCAAAAGGTATTCCTTCCGTCGTCGTCTGAAACTTTGTTTGTAACTCTGTCGTGACCTAAAGAAATCCTGCCCGCTGTCTCCAGAAATCGTAAAGAGAAAAAAGAGATACCATGCGGCCAACGCAGGGCACACTTATTTTTTTTTGCTCGTCCGCTATCAATTACACGGTTACGGGGGCTCCGTGGGTACACACAGTACACGCCATCGCGTAGTATTAATTTCTTTTGTAGATATGTGACGAAAAACGTGAACCTTTCACTCCGGATTCGATGAAGACCCTTTTTTTTACTGAGATGTTCTCCTGATGGTGTGGTTGTTTTGTTTCTAAGCAAATCGATTACTTTGATTTATTCCGGACGTGGTTGGTGATGTGTTTGTTTTTTAGGTCAGGCTCGTTTCAGCTCTTCATTGAGCATGAAGATTTTCAGTTTGGGCATTTGAATTTGATAACAGTTCCGTTTTTAACTGATGGGCAGACCCTACTAAGGCCTTCTTCATGTGCTCAGTTTAAACCACATCGTGACCTCATTCGACGGCAATGGGAGGGAAAAAAGAGAAGAAGACGGGCGAAGATAAGAGAAGGGGAGAGTGAGGCAGAGAGGAGGAAAGAGAAGAGGAAAAGTGAAGGAAAAGAAGACGGGCTGCGGAAGGGGGAACGGGGGAGAGGGAGGAAGAGGGGGGAAAGAAAGGAACGGGGAGGGGACGGACAGAGACTTCTGCACATGAGAAGGGGGCGGGGGAGGTTCTACATAGCATCCAGGGGAAGGTTAACACCACAGGCACTGCCAGGTGCAAACAGGGGGGAGTTTGGGGGGGGGGGGGGGGGGGGCCAGGGAGACCAATTCAAGCCGGATGGGCCTTTTGTCCATGGCCTGCAATCGGCACCCTCACGTGGCCACCCACCCCCGAGCACCCAGGGCCACAACCAGGTGAGCCAACCCACCCACCCTCACGGGGAGCTGTTGGTGAAGAGAAAACAGGGACCCCTGATCGAACCCAGAGCCAACTCCAGTGCAGCCAGCCCCTATCCCCTTCATGAAAAGGCTCCTAAGGGTGCCACCGCCACCTCAGCTCTTTCCCCCCCTCCCTCACCATCCTCCCCTCTCTCCCTCTCCAAGACCCTTGATAAGCTCATGTCTAGCCTTGCTCTGCCCCTCAATCCTCCTTCCCCTCATGCCCTATTTGCTTGGCGTCCCCTCCTCCGCCCTCACTACCTTCAACACTTGCAGGTCTTTCCTTTTTCATAAATCGTTTTTTCCTTCAGACGCTCCGTCCCGGTCATGAGTGTTTCGAAAGCAGCTGATAAGCCTCATCATCTCCTCCATAAGCCTATCAGAGGCTGCCGTTCGTCTTCTCTCCTCTCGCTCTTCTCTCTCTCTCAGTCCTCTCTCTCTCGTCTGGCTTCAAGCTACTTTTTAATTGAGGGGGACGGAAAATCGAAGCGAGGAGGGGGTGGGGAGTCGGTGGTGAGGCGAAGAGCTATAAAGGAAAACAATTAAACGACTGTCTGCTCTGGCCTTTCTAGCGAGTCCAGGGCATGGGCCAGGACCGCTTGTCCTCCCTGGATGAAAAGGAGGGGCACAGGGGCAGAGCAATTGGGAGCTAAATTATCTCTCGAGTTAGGCAGTCGGCTGTTCATGCCCCTCGGGCCTTTTCTTTGGACTCCTTTTTTTCTTGTCGTTAAATAGGTGTGTGTGTGTGTGTGTGTGTGTGCGCGCGCGCGCACAAAAGCGCGCACGCGCGCGTATGTGTGTGTGTGTATGTGTGTGCACAAAAGTGTGTGTGTGGGTGTGTGTGTGTGTGTGAGAGCGGCGGGGCGTGCACGCACGCGTGTACGTATGTGGTGTGGTGTGTGTGTGCGTGCATGTGTGTACAATGCGCGCGCGCGCGCGCGCGCGCGCGCGCGTGTGTGTGTGTGTGTGTGCCGTCGGCCTAACTCATTTGTACACTCTATCCGCGAGGGGGGGGGGGGGGAAGTAGTAGCTCAGATAGATAAACATGAAAAGTCGACCGACTTCTCAAACTTTGGAGGGCAAACTTCAGTTTCTT
>JADBJO010000516.1:529221-536721 GCA_016801955.1 Conus betulinus | reverse complement strand
TAAATGAGTTCTATCATCGGATCGTGTTAAATTAGTTCTCTCATCGAATCATGTTAAATGAGTTCTATCATCGGATCGTGTTCAGTGGGTTATATCATCGGATCATGTTCAATGAGTTCTGTCATCGGATCGTGTTCAATGAGTTCTATCATCAGATCGTGTTCAGTGGGTTCTCTCATCGAATCATGTTAAATGAGTTCTATCATCGGATCGTGTTCAATGAGTTCTGTCATCGGATCATGTTCAATGAGTTCTATCATCGGATCGTGTTCAATGAGTTCTATCATCGGATCGTGTTCAATGAGTTCCCATCATCGGATCGTATTCAATGAGTTCTATCATCGAATCATGTTCAATGAGTTCTGTCATCGGATGAATGTACGTGTCCATTCTCTGTGTTATACAGTTCAGGCACAAGTGGCATGAGTGTGCGGCCATGGGCGCTGAGTGTGTGGAGGAGGGCGGATGAGAGGGGTGGGTAGGAAGGAGAGATGCGTGTGGGGGAGAGTCTGGGGAATTCAGACGTATTGATTCGTCCCTCTTGAAGATGCGTAGCTGCCTGACTGTCTGTCCTTGATTGCTTTTGAATGACGTTTCTGTTGGTTCAATCCTGGCGTGGTTTATCACGCTGCCTACCCACTTTCACCCCATCGTAAACATAGAGAGGAACTGGAGCCGGCAAAGTTTTCTGCTGCACGACAAAAACACTGTAATCATCACTGTAGTCATTGCATTGTTAGGAAAACACCAAACTTTGAAAACACGCCAACTCTCTCTCTCTCTCTCTCTCTCTCTCTCTCTCTCTCTCTCTCTCTCTCTCTCTCTCTCTACATACACAAGTACACTGGCCCGCGCGCACGCGCGATCAGAGAGATGAAGCATGAGACGGGAGGGGACGGAAAGAGAGGCGGCAGTGGGAAATGTTTTACTTTCAGCCGAGGGCGCCGATGACATCGTTATTTAGTAGAGTATCCACATCTGCACCCAGAAATAATGTTTTTCCTCATCTAACGACGTTAATTGTTTGCTAAGAAATAGATTTTTCTTTTTAGTTTACCCGTTCAGACCGAGATGTTTGCCTTGCCCCCCCCCCCCCCCCCTCTCTCTCTCTCTCTCTCTCTCTCTCTCTCTCTCTCTCTCTCTCTCTCTCTCGCTTTCTCTCGCTCCCGTGTGTGTGTGTGTGTGTGTGTGTGTGTGTGTGTGTGTGTGTGTGTGTGTGTGTGTGTGTGTGTGTTGTTTGTGTGTGTGTGTTGTGTGTGTGTGTGTGTGTGTGTGTGTGTGTGTGTGTGTGTGTGTGTGTGTGTGTGTGTGTGTCATGAACTTTAACATGAAGCCCAACAGTTCAATCTGTGATAATGAGGAAGCGTTTGCTACAGGTTTTTTTTAGACATAAAAAAGTATGCTTAACTTTTGCGAACCAAATCGTTACTTGCGCTTTTTATGGCTTTCTTAAAAAAATAACGTTTTACTGTTGTCTAGACTGTATCGTGATTTTCTTTTCCAGGGTGTGGGTTTGTGGCAGTTCCTAAGGAATTGTAACACTGTAGGCTCCATCATGGTCATTGCACAGCTATACAAAGGCACCAGCAGCACGGTGCAGCCTCTGGACAACCCTCAGTGACTGACTCCCTCCCCACAGTCCCTGAACTGCTGGCACGAAAGCAGTGTCCTCGCTCTTGTGTTGTTCACGTCAACCCAGAACATCACCATGTTAAATTTTCCGTCACTGAGCACATATAAGCATTTGCTTGTTGTTGCTTCTGTTCAACAAGTTGTTTATGTACACATCTGTTCAATAAAGAAATATTTATTTTTAAAAAAAACAGTATCATGTAGGTCTTCATCGGGATGAGGGACCCAGCGCGTTCATGAAAAGGCGGATCCTTTTCCATCTGTTTTTGTCAGATGGCGACCAGATTGCAGACAGCGGAGAACTCCAAAAACGTGATAACAGACTGCAGAAGGTGTCAAGAACGGAAGTAACGTCAGTACAAGGGAGGCCAACTGCTTGCGTTTGACTCTCATGTAATGAATACGTGTGACAGTAGAGTGTGTGTGTGTGTGGGGGGGGGGGGGGGGGGGGGGGGGATGGACATGTCAATAAAACTCAGTTCGATTCAATTCAAACGACTTTATTGTCACAAACGTGAAATTCAATGTGGCAACGTCTTTTGATTTTAAAAACACCTAACACAATTAAAAAAAAATACATTTCCAGTAAAACAGCATTCTAATGATGTCATTTTATGTTATGCACTTCAACACAACACTATGCACCACACACACACACACACACACACACACACACACAGACGCACGCACGCACACACGCACGCGCGCGCGCGCGCGCGTAGTTTAAGTTCTCAATGTTTTCATTCGTCACATGTAAAAAGAATCATTAGTTTAAAAGTTGGATGGACATGGGGTTAAAACTTTTTTGTTCAACATAGTCTAAATTTTGGGGTCCTATAACGTCTTCCAGATGACAAAGTTCATAGTACCGACTAAGATTATGGCTGCTGTCGCTCACAATCATCTGTGCCTTTCGAACTGCTCTTTGTTCAAACAACACATTCAAACTACTCTGTCTCTCGCCCACAATCTTGCTACAGACTTTCACCACCTTATTCAGCACATTCTTGCTCTTCACAGTTTGACTTCCATACCAACTGATAAAAGAGAAAGTTAAGATGGACTCATAAAACATCTGTAAAATCCTTGCAGCACTTTTTTGTTTACATTGAGGCTTCTGAGCTTCTGAAGGCAAAGATCCTTGATTGACATTTCTTGTGGATGAAATTAGTATTTGCTATAAAATTTAGTTTGTCATCAGTTATTGTACCTAGATATTTATACACACTCACACGTTCAACTTTCTCAACGCTGATCTAAAGGTCCGGAACATTTGGGTTTTTTTTTCCTAAAATCGATCAGCAATTCTTTTGTCTTTTGAACATTTAGGTTGAGATAATTGCCTTCACACCAAGCAGCAAACATATTCACACGATCACAGTACGTAGAATGACAGTTTGACAGATCTTGGAGAGCAGAGTCATCAAATATTTCACAAGAGGAGTAGTATCATTGCCAGTACAATCATTTGTGTATAGAGTAAACAACACAGGTGAAAGAACAGTACCTTGAGGAGAGCCGGTAGATGTGTTACAAACAGATGAAATAGCTTGCTGAAATCGTCACTACCTGACCACAACACAGAGAACATAATTATGTAGCTACTGGAGAAAGAGGTAGTTATGATAATACAACGCCACCGCCCAACCACAGCACAGAAAGTGTAAGCAGCTGTCAGCTCTAGCACTAGCAGACAACTTACCAAGTTCTCACTTGTGGGAAGTTTCTGTGTCGACCACTATTTCTTCGGCGCTCTAAGACACTACCCCCCACCCCCTCCAATACCCTCTCCATCCTCTTCCTGGCTTCATATCACAGCCATTGCCAGTCCCTTGCTCTCTCCCCTCTCATCACCCCCCCCCCCCCCCCCCCCCCCCCCCCCTCAAGTCTTTTGTCTTGTGTGAGGTTGACGGCCCTGACATCGGTCTGTGTGGTCGGCTAGGCTGCGATGATGATGAAAACTTGACACAAGGATTCCAAGTCTCAGAAGACGTTTGGCTTAGTGATAGGTGAAGTGTTCAGGTAAAAAGGCAGGATACCCATATTGCGATGGGCAATGAGAACAAAACAATAAAAAACGGCATTTATTCATAACTTTATTGATACCTTTGCGTACTGCAATAAAATCACACGGCAAGCAAAAGTCACAGTTTGTGTAATGCTCCAGAGAATTCCATTCTGCGCAGCCAGAGAAACAGACTTCGGACTTATGTGCATAGCGGCATGCATTGCGAAGAAAAGCCCCAGAAGCATTTCTTCACATACACACACGCACGCACGCACACCGGATGTCGGCTCGTTTGGGGGCACAAGAATTTGTTGATCAAGTAACCTTCTAAGGCAGTCGTAAAATCCGTAATTTCTCGTGTTTCAGAACACTGCAAACATTTGGAACCGAGTTAAGAAGCCAAGCAAGCAGCTGTGTGCTAAAGAAGCCTGAAAAACGAGCGGCCAGGTCACGTTAAAATTCACATATGATCTGTGAACATTTCCTCAGTCGATTACGAAAAAAAGAAATAAACAGAGAACTCGACGACATTGCCACGCGTGCCTTTACCGGGACGGTAAACCTGGGGGCACTACATATGATTCCATCAAATGGAATGCACTAAGATGCCGACCGGCCGAGCACCATCAACAGGCATGTCAGTCGTCATTTCAACTGATTTTTGTCCTTTTCTCAGTTGATTTTCTTTCAGCTAATTTCCTGTTTGTTTGTTTTTTGTTTTATTTTTTTCACCTGACTGTGTGTGTGTGTGTGTGTGTGTGTGTGTGTGTGTGTGTGTGTGTGTTGGAAAATTTTCCAACGCTGCCCTCACTCCTTGAGTGTTTTTCCCCTCCGATTAATGAAATCTGATGGAAACTATGAAAACATATTTGAAAGCTGCATAATCTGCTGAGTGATGTGACAGGATGCTCTAAGGCACTTCTTGTTTTTTCCCACTTCCTCCACCACACCCTCAACTTCTCCCAAAGCCGTCGTAGTTTTTTTTTTTTTTTTTTTTTTTTTTTGTTGCTCATTTGTTTTTCAGAAAGTTGGCATGCCTGCGTCAACCCCAAAACGACATTTTTTTTTTTTTTTTACTGTAACAGGAATGGTTCCTTTTCTGCCCACCTGCGGTCTTCCCACACATTCAGCGATGTCATCCGATGCAGCTCCAACTTCCTCGAAGAGCAGTGGGAAGTCATCCTTGTTTGATGAACTTTGTTCCGTCAGCACACAACGGAGGTATGGCCATGTAACGAGGCTGAGTGAGCTTTGCAACAGCAGTCCTTCAAGGAAGTAAGGGAGAGAAACGGACGGGAAATGAAAAAAAAAAACACCGATGGCCTGGTATTACAGAATAGATGGGGTTTACATTTGACGAGTCCAGAGCCTTGGCACTTAATAGAAATGGGGGAGTCTGCTGTGCTGTTCCGTGGCGCCCCTTTGACAACCCTTTGATCTGTTTGGAATTTTTTTTTGCCAGTCAAAAACCGCGTAAACTTTTCAAATTCGCCACACAATAGCTAAGCACACTCGCTCTGTAGTAGAATACCTTTCGTGAGCCAGAGAAATACCGAACAGGGTGTAACACCAATCATCTTTCTGTTGTAAAAATCTGTACGTAGCACAAAGTCCTCCGGAAGGCTGGGAGGCACCAGAACAGGGAAACGGTTTAAAACGGTCTGAACTGTTTCCGAACATTTTGATAGTCCTCTGTCCAGACGATCTGTTAGCGCTTGTCGCCCTTCGTTAAATCCATAAGAGAGGCAGTGATTGCATCGAAATGGGGAACATTATTATCCTCTGTAGCAAGACAAATCCCAGCAAGGAACGAACTTGCTTTTTAGTGATTGGTTGTTTTAGAGACAAAATCTCTGTACCTTTTTGAAAGGAAGAGGAAAAAAGAAGAACAAAATGAACAAATTCATCTCCTGAACAAAGCCACATGCGGAGTGAAGTGTTGTTGTTTCATTGTTCTTTTGGTTGTGACTGTCACGTTTGTTTGCCTTGCCTGTACAAAACCTCTCATTCGACTCGAACCCCATCACTTTGGAACAGGAGCCTGACGCCTTGATCATTAGGCCACCCAGGCCTGTATACTTTTCATGTGAAGAGAAAATCATATCCAATTTTGCTGTCTTAAGTGAGAATCGGACCCTATGACCGTGAACGAGAGTCTGACACCTGGCTGGTCAGGCCCAGCAGCAGGATCCTGTGTGTTGAACAGTGTTCACAATCTGTCTGTCCCATTATTTGTGTGACGTCCTTTCGTTGGTTTTGTTGCCGGTATGAAGGATTGATCGTGTGCTCCAGGGGGTTTAACTTGATCCGGTGCTCATGGGACTCACGCCTGGTGTGACGGGTCTTTGCCAGAGCGCAGTTAAACTGTCGTTGGTTCCGAAGCCCACTAGAGTTCCCGGGGGTCTTTGCGTAGAAGCTTTGCTGGGATGTTGTCTATCCCCGCAGCTTTCCCACATCACAGCGAGTTCACCGGCTGCTGCTACGACGTCTTTACGGGGTATTGGACAGTCACCCTCATTTCATGAATAATGGACCGTTAGCACATTGTCTTTCGTTTCTTTCGCTGGTGCTTTAAGAACCAGAGTTGTAGAAGATAGAGCTCTCGACAGTATGCCAGATTCAGATGTGAGGGCACGCGGAAAGAAAGAAATACCCCAGCATGTTATCCTCCCTCCTACTACGTCCCCTTTCTTTCAACCACTACTGCCTACTCCTTCCTACCAACGAACATATAAAGCTAGGTTTTGACACACTGAAAGAAGAGAGAATGAATGTGTGGCTGCTTTGGGATATCTAAGAGAGACAATCTCCCCCATTTCCACCTTCCGTGCACCCGTCCCCCCACTCTCTCTCTCTCTCTCTCTCTCTCTCTCTCTCTCTCTCTCTCTCTCTCTCTTTGATCTCTCTCACTCTCTTTTTTTTTTTCTTTTTTTTTGTCCCAACCTCTGCGCCACCTCAGGGGCATTGCACCCACGCCGCTCGTTCCGACACCCCCCGTCCACAGCCACAACCCGGTCGGCCCCGCCGCAGCCCCGGTACCGGCAATCCACAGGGAGCAGTCAATATCAAGTCTTCAAGAGGCAACCCACCGGAGGAGACACTGCACTGCTGCCGAGTCACTTCGGTGGTGTTCAGTGGCGCCTGTTCTGATCTAACATACGCAGGACACCACCTACTAAGCCCCCTACTGACGACAATAATTGCTTAGTCGCGAAGCGGGCGTGAGTGAGCTCTCCCTCCGGAGGTCGCCACCACGTCCGTCCAGCGACAGCCCCCATGGACTTGCCGATACCGGTGACCCCGACGGAACCAAACCAAGACCACAGACATGGAGAGGACATCGAAACTGAGGTCAACATGAGAGCAGGGTATGAAGGGCCACAGAATTTGAGACTTTTTTTTTTTTTATGCTGATCAATGAGAATGAGGATGATTAAGATGATGCTACAGATTTCCATTTCGATCTGAGACTACATGACAGGGCTGTACTCTACGCTTCCTTTCATAATATATCCCGGCGTCAACCAGGCCCGAGCGATACAGGCACCTACAGTGTTGGTCAGGAAATTTGAGCAATACTCTCAGAAACTCATCCATTAAGTGGATGAAACTCGACTGTGTGGTCCCAGTCTTCCCAGCTGAGTCCGCAGCAAACTCAACTCTGGGTAGGAGCCGGTCGGGGCAGAAAAACCCACATGACTCTGATGGGATTCGAACCCACGACCTCCCAGCCGGGAATCCGCGACGCTAACCACTTCGCTTTCTCTCTCTCTCTTTGTGCCTCTCTCTCTTTGTGCCTCTCTCTCATTCTCTGCGCCTCTCTCTCTCTCTCTCTCTCTCTGTCTTTCTGTGTGTGTGTG